>CM031881.1:8432354-8531702 GCA_018691285.1 Cucurbita argyrosperma subsp. sororia | reverse complement strand
TCATGATCAAACGTGTTATAGAAATTTTATGGAGATAGACTCAATACGAGACTTTCAGGATATGTCTAAATTAGAAGGATTTGGGCAAAGGATCGCCATGATTACAATGGTTATAATTTTTCTCTAAATCAATAAAAGTTCCATGGTATAATCTTTCCCGATACCCTTTACACCCAATATTTTTATTGTTAATCTAACCAAAATTTTTTTTTTTTTTTTGGTAGAAAAATAGCCCCATTTCCAAGATGTTTTCAAAGTTATGTCCTAGTTAAGGTCCCAGGACCCTTGATTGGAAGTTAGATTTAGTATCCCCCCAATTTCTATTACATTGTAAGATATCCACTATGCCTCTGAAATACCAATTACTGTGCCCTCTTTCTACCACGGGAATCTTTTTAAAATGAGTTGGTGATGAGATATAGGTAAAATGGGTCTGATGTTGGACATTTAGCAAGGTTTAGAGGATTTTGACTTGAAAGTCTAAGTAAACACATGAAACTAGTTAAACCAACTAATCTAGTTAAAAGAAGAAAATCAAGTTATCTTAAATGAAGTAAAAAAAAAAAAAAAAGGGTTGGAATTAAGGGTGGTTACGTATTTGATAATTTTTCATGCATTTAGTATCCAACGTGAATGTTGATTTTAAGAGGCGGCCCCCCTAATTACAGGAACCTCACTAAAGGGACTCGTTTCTTCATGAAATTGTAGGAAAGCTTAAAATGACAAGAAAAGTTATGTACGAAATTTGTGCGTCATTGATTAGGTTAGGGGGCAAAGCCAAGGGTAGCTTAAAAATGACCAAATCCCCGCTAATTATGGCTCACTTGCTTAGGACCCAAAATGACCTTTCATAGTAAAATTTCTCCTTATGTGATGCCGTTTGAATGATTATGAAAATATTCAAGGTAATTGGAATATGTCGAGGATTTTAAACCAGATTTGGGTTGGTAATTGACCAAAGTACCCCATAAGAATTCTATGATATTTCAAGACCCTCCGAAAACAAGAACTCTAAATGATATGAAACTTTACATGGGGGGCTCATTTATGAGAATCTTAAGGGTAATTAGGTGGTAAGATCCATGAGTTAATGTAGGTTGTTAGAAAATTAATGATGTATCAACAAGTGGGAGTTATTTATGACCTTAAGAGACTGGTTTATGGCCTTAAGGGGTGATGGTTGATGGATTATGAGAAACAAAAGAGTGGTATGTTGTTGCAACCTTTGAGCATTCCATATTGGAAAAATATTCCATATTGGAAATATGAAAAATAGTAATAAACTTCAACGTGGGTCTATAAAGATTCTGAAAGGATATACAATGATATAGATGATAGTTGAAAAACTTACCTAAGTCCATATACTTTTTACTTGGAGAGGATACCTATGTTGTTGACAGTTAGGCTAACTATACATGAGAGATATTGTTAGACTATATGGAATGCAAGTACCGATAATGTCAGATTGAGACCCACGCTATGCACCCAATATCTATCATAGTTTTCCATAACATTGGGTACTCGCGTTGACTTCATTACTGGTATCCATCCACAAACCGATGGTTAGATGGAGCGTTTGAACCATATCTTGGAAGATATATTGCATGCCTGTGTGTTGGATTTTGCAGGTAGTTGAGAATTTAAGTTGTCTTATGGAGTTCTTTTATAACAACATCTTCGAAGCAACTATTGAGATGACACCATTTGAAGCATAATGGGGAAATGATGTAGGTCCTAAGTTTGCTGGGGACGAGGTAGGTGAATGAGAGTTGTTGGGATTCGAGTTAGTCCAGACTACCAATAGGCCGTACAACAGGTCAGGGCGAGAATGCGCACAAATCAGAGTAGACAGAAAAATTATTCTGATGAGAGGCGTAGGAGCTTAGGATTTGAAGTGGACAACATAGTATTCTTGAAGGTGTCCTAATGAAAGGCGTCTTAAGGTTCAAATGTAAAGGCATGTAGAGCTCATGCTTCATCAAAACAATGGCGTACATACTATCCCTATTATCATTCCTCTCATCAGTGCACAACGTATTTAATATGTTGATACGCCGCAAGTATATAACTGATCCAAGCAACGTGACAAATTATGAACCGCTACAGGTAGATGAGGAATTGAGTGATGACTAAAAGCTAGAAAAAATCTTGGCCCATGAGGTGAAAGCTATACGAATCAGAGACATCATCTTGGTCTTGGTTAAAGTAATGTGGCAAAACCACAAAATTTTAGAAGCCACATGGGAACGAAGGAAAGGAAGAGATAAGAGAGAAATACCCTGAGATACCACGTGAGAACGAAAGGAAGAGACGAGGGAGAAAATAACTCGAGTTGTTATAGAATTTCGACACTTACGAGAACGAAAGTTCCTTTAGAGGTATATGATGTAGTGATCATAAAAAAGAAATTAAGAAACAACGAGGAGATTACTGTCAAACTTGTAAAGACGGAGAAGAGGAGAAAGAAAATGAGGAGATTATTATGGAACCCCATAGACGATGACGTCGAGAACTCTCCATAGATTGAACCTTGTCGGCCCATTCCATTCGGCTTCAGTCCGCGCGTATGACCGAGGCCCATTCCATTCCTACGGTGCTGTTCTAACGAGTAATCGTAGACGTGTACCATATACTCTACACACAGCCCATACGTGTGACTATGGGCTCACCAGCTAGTTCGCACACCGCTGGGCCACTTTCCTTATCTGGTGGGCATACTTTGGGAGCCCCTTATGCCGGGACCCGTTAGAATTAGTAACCGTTATGGCAGCGTTATGCAAAGCATAACGATTGTTGTCCTGCCATTGAATGTACGCGTCCGTACCCTCGTGATGGGATAGGGGTATCCAATGTAATAGCCCAAAAAATAAATAAACAAATAAACAAATAAAAAAAATTAAAAAAATAGTTAAAATAATAATAATAAATTAATTAATAAATTAATTAATTAATAATAAATAAAAAAAAACAATCTTTCCGGCGCTCCTCTCCACTAACCTCTCATCCCTTCCCACAATTATCTCTCTTCAACCCATCCTTACACCAAAAGTAACGGTTACTGCAAAAAGAAAAAAAAATAAAACAATAATTGTCATATTTACTCTGAGGAAATAAAAAATGAGAATGACCTCTATCTAGTTGACATTCACTCAAGATTTAGGTGAAGATAGATATGATCAATAAGTATATATTAAATCTTCATTTTCTTTTATCCTATTCTTTTAGAAATCACAACCAATTATAATTAGATCTTCATTGAATTATTACAATGATCTAGGTTTGAGTTAGAAACTAAATGTTAATAATTTATATGATTCTAGTCAATCACGTCAAATTAATAATATGATTAAACTTTTATCAATAGCCAAATGAATAGATTAAAGATAGATTTGGAAACATAAATCACTAGAAATTTGGAAGGCATGAGAACAGAATTAAAAGGAAACAGATAAAAAAAAAAGAATATGGAATTAAAAACCACGAACTAGGGAAAGGTAAATACAGAGATTAGTAGAGCCCAGAATAACTTGAAAGAGCTGTATCTACTTTTTTTTTTTTTTTTTATACAACAGTATGAAAAATAAGATTTTTAATAAAAATATAATTATAGATATATAACATTTCAGACTTTTAACAATGGACTAATGTAAATTAGAGAAATAATGTTGTAGAGTTCAAACCTGAAACTAATGTCATGGGCTCATATAGGTTGACTCGGATTTCAAAGGACGGAATCAAACTTTAATTAAAGATATATTCGTGACAACAACTTAAGCTAGCCAAGTAAGTGACCTTATTATCGGCATATTTATATTTTGATGTTGACACGTGCCTTGTGATTCTGCACGTGTCATATATATTGATATGTGTGAATTGTATGTGGATTGATATGCTTCCTATATGTTATGTATATGTTATAATATGTGAATTGTATGATAATAGTTACTGTACGATGTGTTCAAAGATATGTTTGAGATAGGATACAAGAAGGATGCACAAAACGAAATGTAACGATAGGAGTAAAATACGTTCACGAAACGTTAAGGTTAGGTTACATACCGGAGTGATATAGATAAGAGAGATTGATGAAAGAATACGGTTAGGTTATGGGTAGAAAGGGATAGGTTTGTGATAGATTGATAGAACGATAGCGTTAGGTTAAGTTCTTGTGATGATATGACTAAGGTACGTTCACGTAATGATATGTCAGTGATAGGTATAAGAACGTTAAGGCTATGTTAAGTTAGAGAATGATGACTATGAAATGTTTACGTTATTACTTGTTTATGATATGATACATTGTGATGCAATATGTCATGGTATGATGTGTATATGATGAAATGTTATGTTAAAAGCATAGAACGTTATGTTAGGTCTCTTAAATTGAGCATATACAGCATGATGTGAATGACATGAAATGTAACGGAACCGAAAATAAAAAAAAAAGAAAAAAAAAATGGGGGTCGTCGGTAGAGCCGAAAACTCTGGCGAACACTGGAGTTTACGCTCACACACGACCCACAAAGGGCGGCCGAAGGCTGGGATGCCACAGAACTCGTCCCCGACCTTCAGCCATCCTGAAACGACCTGAAAAGAACAAAAACAGTGAAAAAACAAGAAGAAACAGAAAATTCCGACGAAACTCCGGCGAAGCCGAACCATACGAGGTCGACGTCAAAACCTCCATTTCACTCCACAAAAGTAATCCCAGAACCTTTTACACACATCAGGAGTAGATTTAGACGAATCCTTTACGCTGAACACCGTCGGCAAGGAAGATGAAACGTCGGACTTTCGAACTTCTCCAGATCCGGGAGTGTGAGGCCCTTACAAACGAAATCTGTACCAAAAACAGGGTTAAGGTGAAGAAGAGACTCAGGAACGAAGAAAAAGAGAGGGAAAAACGATGTCGGGATGACGTTATTGAGGAGAGAGAGAGGTTGCTGGAAAAACGTGCAGGCAGTCGGGCGAAGAGGACGAAGTCTAACCCGAGGGCCGAATCCCGCAACCCGAACCAAACCCAGTTACCTTAGGTCGGCCCAGAACCTGACGGTTCCCGCAGCCAAAACGCTCCAGCCCAAACCTCCTAAGCTAGCCCGCCTGCATTTTGTCCTTTACCCGCAAACGACCTGTCACCCGCGAATGGCCTGTCACCCGCAAACGGCCCATCACCCGAGAACGGCCCATCACCTGCGAACTGCCCGTCGCCCGAGTACGACCGAGACCCGCAAGTTTTCGATAACCCGCACCTCGACCTGAGACCCCTGCACACGCGTCGCTCTCTAATTGTGCCACGTGGCAAGTCGGCAGCGTGGATCCCCTCGGCTCCGGCGGCTCAATCGGCTCGGCGGTGACTTATTCGGCCCGAGAAACCTATTTCCAGCCCGTTTGTCACCGTTTCGACCCTCTAGGACTTAGTTTCGGTCCTGTTTAAGGTAAAATAGAACATTTTAAGGTCGTATTTCACAAATTCAAGTTGGGAATTAATTATATTTGTGAAATACTAACGAAAGTGACGAATGAACAAATAGGAACCAACCACCAACGGAAGCGTAGAACATTCACGAGGAGCTAGGAGCTTACGTTATATTCTAGGGAGTACTTCGGCTAAGGCCTACCATGTAAGTGGCTCACCCGTCGTAGGTTACGCGTTATTTGCTGTATGTTGGTACGTGCACGTGGATTTGCACGTGTCTTTAAATTGTATGCTAGTTTAATGTGCTTAAGTATGAAACCATGTGAACGTGAATGTATGCTATGTATGCTGCTTAGTTTGATGTGATATGTTATGCATGTGACGATATGTGGTCCTTGAATGATTATGGCATGTTTGTATGGAATATGTGAATGTGAACAACATGAATTTTATGACATGAAACTGTTGGGTTTTATGTCCTAAAACTCATGGTTTGTAAACAAAAACATATTCTATTTTCAATAAAGTTATCATGGTTGTTTATTCAGTAAAGATTGTTATTGAATAAAGTGAACTTTACGATCATTAATCTAAATCCAATAAACTAAGAACACTCTGGCTATAGTATGATTACTTGAACTATATGTAGAGACATAAGAGTGGATCAAGTTCAAGTATATAGTCAAAATGATCTATAGTATAAGGATAAGGCTGAGTACTTTATTCTGGGGACACTATGGATGCGGCCCACTTTTGTATATGATATAAACAATGTGATCACTAAATTGTAGATGTGAAGACATGTGAGTGGGGGCGTCCAATGCAATGAGTATTGCATAAGATCGGACCATGAAGAAAACCACTCTCACTTTATAATGTCGTTTACTGTTGAGACTGATTTTCTTTTCATTCTATAACCTAGGTAACTCGATTTTAATCTTGAGCTAACCATGAACTCCTGTTTATTCGAAATTATCCTTAGATTTGCATGGGTGAGAGTGGCTCTAGTTCGCCGACTCAATAGGCCTCCCATTTCAGGGGTAAGACTAGGTGAATGGCTGGGTGAATGGCTAGGGACATGGGGTGCAAGATGGAATTCACTCCTACCCACTTTTAGGGATAGAAGAGAGGTAGTTTCCTTAAGCACTAACTCCAGGTCTTGAACAAGAGGCCCCACCCTCTCATTGGCCTGAGAGGGATTCGGTTTACTGGTTGGACCACAAACCAATTGTTCATTAGAGGATTAGTGAGACATAAGGAATAAGAAGTAACTTTAGGGGTAAAACGGTAAATTGACCCAGCTCTGGTTACGAACAACCTGTGAAGGGTCGACTTACTAATCATGGTTATATCAAATGGATAGAAATATATCTATAGGGGAGTGTCCTAGTAGTTAACGAATGTTGGTTAACAAGGTTAATGAGTTTAGCCGGTTAATCTTGGATCATTGGAGCCCATGATCTATAGGTCCATTAGGTCCCTCTGCTAGCCCATATCGAACTAAACCATAGAACAATGTGACGAGTGAGTTCGAAGTGTTCGAATTCAAATTAGGGAATATGCGCTACATATATACGATATATTTAACAGCATTTTTTTTTTTATTTACGAATTAAACAAAAAGAGAGAATCTGAGATATTTAAATAAGATTTAAATATCTTAATCAATTATGGGTTGGGATTGGCATTTGAATTAATATTAAATATTAATTAAATAGTTTAATTAATCATTTAATATTACTTTAATTTGAAATTCATTATTCAAATTAATTGTTGAATTAAAATGAAGAAAGTCGTTGACTTCATTTAATGAAAAAAATCCATGTTAGTGGAATTTTGAGGTGTCAAAATTTGGTTTAACCAAACTTACATGCTTCTCAAATAAACCTCACAAGTTTGAGTGGAATTTTGAGTGTCAAAATTTGGTTAACTCAAACATGCATGCTTGTCACATAATCCCAAACATTTGAGTGGAATTTTAAGTGTCAAAATTTGGTGATCTCAAATTTGCATGAAAATGCAAACATGACTCTTTAAATAGAGTGATCATGGTACATGGAAGGTCTTTTTCTTCTTGGTGAAAAACCTTGAGAAAAACCTCTCACAAACACTCTCTTCACATATACAAAATCCCTCCCAAGTTTAGTCACTCACCGGATTCCGTTCTAAGGTCGGAGGATAGTGGAGAAGACACTAGTGGTGGTTCGAAACCGGTTCGTGAGGAAAAAGGAGTTTGAACTACAAAAGGTTAGTATTTAAACTTATTAAGTTTTAATACTTATGAACATGCTAGTTATTTACTACAATTGATGTTCTAAAAGTGCCTAAGATCCAAAGTGCTTCCGCATGTGTTATATTAACACCAACAGAAATACGGAAAACTGTTTGGAATCATAACCCCGATAGAAATGTGTATGAAATGTAAATTGAAAATGAGAATGACATGAAGCATGGAACGTGACAGGGGGGTTATGGTCATTAAAGATAAATGTAGAAATAGGGGGACCTCATGCATTATGTGTGCTCATGCATCTAGGGGGATACCCCCATCCCATCACGAGGGTACGGATGCGTACATCTAATGGCAAGACAACGATCGTTATGCATTGCATAACGCTGCCGTGATGGTTCTAGTTTTAATGGGTCCCGGCATAAGGGGCTCCCAGAGTATGCCCACCGGATAAGGACAGTGGCCCAGCGTTGTGTGAACTAGCTGGCAAGCCCATACTCACACATATGGGCTATGTGTAGAGTATATGATACACGTCCACGATTGCTCGTTAGGATTGCACCGTAGGGAAAACGAAACGAAACGATAAGGTCCCATCATTTCATTGCATGTTGATTGTTGCATAACCCCGATAGGGGGTCACTTACTGAGTATTCTAGAAATACTTAAGCCTCGTGCTACTTTACTTTTGCAGATAAGGGCAAGGCACCCATGTGACAACGATGGCGGCATCGTACATCTCGAGACCGTGGCACATGCATAGGATAGGTTTTTTGTTTTTTTTTTTCCCATTTCGTAGTCTAGGTTGAATTCGGTTTGCATCATAGTATAGGTTAGTATAGGTTGAAATATATTTGCATAATAAACCATAGGGTAGACTAAAACATTCATTTTGGTTTTGTTATTTTTCCTTTATTTCAATAATGTTCTTTTGTTTTTCCTTGTAATGTTTTCTCTTTCACGAGGTAATAAAAGGCAAGAATAAGTAGCATTTATGAATAGGGCCGATTTAATATATATTCTGCATTTCAAGGTATAGTAATGACCTTAGATTAAATAGGTAAAATTTAGGGTCGTTACAGTTGGTATTAGAGCTCTAGGTTATAGATCTTGTAGACTAGCCTTCAGAGTAGGCTTGGCATGTTCCACGGTCCAATTACCGATGCCCTAACGTTGCCAGGTATACCTTATGTAGAATGAGGGATGTATAATCTTTGTGATATATTTAATGTGGTTGGCTCTAGTATGAAAATGTGCCGCACAGAGGACGTAGAATGTAGGGAATGTAGGGAATGTTAAAGTAAATCATAAGCTTAGTTAGAACCCTTTTCTTGGTTTCTAGAACTATACCGCACAGAGGACGTAGAAGAGGTAGGAGAGGGAGAGGACGACCTCCCATTAGGTGAGGGGAAAGAGGAGAAGCCGATAGAAGCTCTTCCCAAGAGGGGTCGACTATCGGACCATATGCGTTTATACCACCTCCTGAATATGCACCTCCCCCACAAACTGTACCACCACCTGAAAACGCACCTCCCCCACAAACTGCACCACAGGCCGGGTTGGACCCCGCCACAAGGTTAATGTTGGAATCCCTCCAAAAGACAATGCAAACCATGCTAGCCACACAACAGGCCACGTTGTTAGCTACGCAACAAGTCGCGGCAATGGCCACGCAACCAGCCAACGCGGCGGCCACGCAACCGGTGGATGCGGTAGCTATACAACCAGCCAACAACCCCCATCCGGATAGGGGTGCAAGTTGGTTAAAAGATTTTAGTCGGTATAACCTCTATATTTACCCTCTGTGTTTACCTTTTTCCCTCTATATTTAGTTTGTGGTTTTTAATTCCCTAATCTTCATTTTTTTTTATCTGTTTCCTTTTAATTCTGTTGTTATGCCTTCCAAATTTCCAGTAATCCCTGTTTCCAAATCTTTCCTTTATCTCAGTGTTTCCTATTCAAAAGTTTTCTAGGCCATTCTATCTTTAATCTATTCACTTGGCAACTAATAAAAATTTAATCTAACATTACTAATCTGACGTGATTGACTATAATCATTGACATTTAGTTTCTAACTCAGATCATTGTAATAATTCAATGAAGATCTAGTTGTGATTTCTAAAAAATAGGATAAAAGAAAATAAATATTTAATATATAGCTTGTTGATCAGATCTATCTTATGTAAATCTCTGATGAATCTCAACTGGGTAAAGGTCATTCTCATTTTTTTTTTTTTTTTTTCTAAGTAAATCTTACGATTTAATTTTCTGTTTTTTTTTTTTTTTTTCAGTAACTGTTACTTGCTGGCATAAGGATAGGTTGAGGAGAGATAATTGTGGGGAGGGATGAGAGGTTAGTGGAGAGAAGTGGGGAAAGGTTTTTATTTTATTATTTTATTATTTTTAATTAATTAATTAATTAATTTATTATTATTATAATGTTAACTATTTTTATAATTATTTTTATTCGTTTATTTCTTTATTTATTTTTGGGCTATTACATCACGTGATCGGTGCGTAAATGAACATGGCATCCCGCAAATCATAACATGGTGCAGGGCAGCTCATCTAGGTGAGGGGAATGAGGCCAAACATGACATCCTGCAAGAGAAACACGATGCAGGGTATCCCACATAGAAGAGGAAACAAGGCCTCCTTAAAAAGCACCCCATGGTGGGAGGTATGGGCCACAATTGGACATGCTTAAGAGTATTACCTAGCATTCTTGAATTTTGAGTCTTGAGGAACTTTGGTCCCTTATGTCTGAGTGGTACCTAGTAGTTGTATAGCTTGTTATTGATTCTTAATCTTGTAAGTTTCAAAGGTTCTTATGTTTCTTGAGGCGTAGTTGTTATATACATTCGTGTCATATGAACCCATCGTAATAACTAGCATGAGTTATTCTAGAAGGTCATAAGTTCATAATGGACTCCTTAGAGGGTTCTAGAAGGGTCTTGAATCTTGACATGTTTCCTTTAGGCGAGTTCCATCTTGGTTTAGGTTCCAAACTTGCTCCAACCACCTTGTAATCTTGAACTTATTCTCAAGTCATATAGAGTAGGCCTTAAAGAGAATAGTTGGTAAGTTGGAGCATCTCTAGACCTTGAGTTAGGATATGGCTACTTGTTTCGTTTTCAGGAACTAAGCCTTAGGGGTTGTCATGTCATGCCTTGTGTTCCTTGAAAACTCTTCCAAAGTTACCCTTAATTTTCTCCCCATGAGTGCATAGGTGGCGTTATCATAGTCGTGGCATCCTATTGGAAATTCATGATGCAGGGCATCTCGTTTAGGTGAGGGAGATAATAAGTTCATCGTGGCATCATGCTCATGGTACATATAGCAGGGCATCTAACCTAAAGAGGAATAGGGGTCTCGTGGTACACTTCGTGATGGGAGATAACGGTTACTTCTGGCATGGATCCTAGCAACTTGTTAAGCATGTCATTTGCATTAGCCTAGGTGTTTCTATGCATTCTTAGGGATCCTAGGTTTATGCATAATGTCTTGGGTCAAGCTTGGGAACATACAAGTTCTTCTTAGGAATAGCTCCGACGTGGTCTTGTGCATGTAGAGTCTCATTAGAAACCAAGGGTACTTGTGGAGAATCTCTTATTTCATGGATACCTCTTTCGTCATCCTAGGAGGCAAAGTTGCATGGTTTGTGATATACATTTTCCCCATATCTTGGTTTCGTTACCTAAGGTTTTCCAATGACTCCCTAAACTTCATTTCCCTTATACAACCTCTTAAGATAAGGATTCATACAACATTTCATAATGTTGGGAGGTCATTTAGGGCTTAACCCGTAGGTAGTCTTCTGTAGGGGCATTATGGTCATTTTACCCCTAATTCTTGGTTTTGCTCCTTAACGAGTTACAATGGCTTTCAAACTTCATTACCTAATCAAGCATCATAAATAAGATCTACGGTAGAGTTTCATAGAATTTGGAGGTCATCTTGGTCATGAACCGTTGGTAAATATCCTTAGGGGCATTATGGTCATTTCTCCCCATTTCTTGGTTTACCTACTTATCCTTATCCAATAACCGCAAAATTTCATACATAATCTTAGAATGATATGTTATGCTCAGAAATAAAATTTCATAGGCATCAGAGCTCATTTAGTGGGTTATCTTAATGTTCCTTAAATCCTGAGTAATATGGTCGGTTTAGAGCCTTAACTCCCAGTTCTTTGGATTTTTCTTTCATATAACCTTTTGTCATACTTCGTTTAGGGTTCATATGAAAATCCAAGCGATTCCTACAAGTATTTCTTAAGAAAAATCTAATGTGGCTACTTACCTCATCGTCGACGTTCGGGACCTCCATTCTTGAGCTTCCGGTATCCGGATTACTTCCAATTTCCTTCCACATACTCCTTATTGTGTCTAGTTTCTTTTTGTTGATCGTCGCCTAAGATATTCGCCTCCAAAGTTCGTCCAAAATCATTTTCCTCGCCGGAGATAAAATAGGGGATTCATCATTGGGCAGCCAATTTTAGGGGTTTTCAAGGCCCTGTTTCTCCATGGAACCTCTTCCATATCCTTTCCTCAAGCTACAGGAATTGGTTTGGAGGAACTTCTTTGAGTGTGGGACCTTAATTTTGAGAGATCGTTCTCGGAATGCAACTTCACGAAACATCGAATTTTCGATCTCTTGGGTAACTTGTTCTACGACGTTTCGACTCTCGATTCCTTCATCAAAATTACTCAAATCCTTCCTCTGAAGCTAAAGGAATCCTTAATTTGAAGGAAACGGGACCATAGATAGGATTTTTGTCACTTATCCCCAACTTAAGCCCGAAATCGATTTCCTTCAATTGGGCAAGCTCCCGAGGTTATTTCTCTTCGTGGTCTTCAACGGAAACACTCCGTGGAGGTGCAGAAACTTATTGCGATCGTTCTTGCTCGACGAATCGTCGTGTATCCCCGGATTGCATTTTCAAACTTTCCTTTAAGTTCTTCAATGGGGGATTGAATTGGGGAAATGGTTTCTGGGCACTTTCAGCACTTCATTCCTTCATAGAACTTGTGGGTAATCTTGTTTAGAAACTATAGGAATACGTTTGGGGAGAAATGGTGGAGAATTGCTCTCGAATTTGGAAGAAATCAGAGAGTAGGAGACCCAGAATCTAAACGCTCATAACTCTTGAATGGGCTCTCAACCTTGCTTGATTCTTGTTCCATATTGTTGTCCCAACTTCAGACTTTATAGGAGAAGCTTAAACCGACATTGAGAGCTCCAGAATCGTCGTGAATTGCCATTTTTGGATTTTATGGAATATCCGCCGAAAATATCTACTCCGATCAGAGCCTCACCGACTTTGATTTTGAATATCAGCCGTTGGATGTGATGATCTGTCTGTCTTCTAGATCATATCCAATTTTGGAGGAGATCCAACGGCTGAGATTCAAGGTTCAAAAGATTTTGCTCAGATGGTCACTGTAGATGTTCTGATTATGATTAGAGGGGCATTTTCGCAATTATCCATCCTTCTAGGGGTATTTTGGTAATTTGAAACTTTTTGAATATTTTATTATTATTTTCTTCGAAAACTCTGTAATTTTTCTAAATATTTTTCATCCCTTGTTGGTCATTTTTCTTTTCTTCCGAACATATTGCATCACAATATATCATATCATAAACAAGTCAATTTATCACATATCTCATACCATAATATATTTCATATTATATGACAACATATATGTATATATATATCCGTCATTCACATATCGTATCATAATCATATAATAGCGTAAACACTTCGTGGTCATATCGTTCCCTTACTTATCATAGTCTTAACGTCTTATATCTATCACAGTCATGTCGTTACATGAACGTACCTTAGTCATATCATCACATGAACGTATCCTAACGCTATTGTTCGATCAATCTATCACAAACCTATCCCTTTCTACCCATATCCCTTACTACACATAATCTAACCATATTCTTATATCAATCTCTCATATTCATAGCACTTCGGTACGTAACCTAACCTTAACGTTTCATGAACGTATCTTACTCCTATCGTCACATTTCGTCTTGTGCATCCTTATCGTATCCTATCTCAAACATATCATTAAACACATCGTACCGTAATTCACATATTATAACATATACATAACATATGATAAGCATATCAATCCACAAACAACTCACACATATCAATATATATGACACGTGTCGAACCACAAGGCACGTGTCAACATCAAATATAACTATGTCGATAGTAAGACCACTTACTTGATTAGCTTAGGTTGATGTCCAGAAGTTATCATTAATGAAAGTTCGATTCTGTCCTTTGAAATCCAAGCCAACCTATGTGAGCCCATGGCATCAGTTTCAAATGAACTCTATAAAATTATTTTTCTAATTTACATTGGTCCATTGTTAAAAGTTTTGAAATGTTATATATCTATGATTATGTTTTTATTAAAAATCTTATTTTATATGGTTTCTGTTGTATAAAAAAGTTGATAGAGTTATTTAAGTCATTCTGTGCTTTCCTGTCCTCTGTATTTGCTTTTCTTATGTTTTTTTTATCTGTATTTACTCTATTGCCTTTTACTTTTCTTGTTTTTCTCTTTATCTGTATTACTCCCTTTTAATTTTGTTCACAAATTTTCTTTGCCATTTTATTTTTAATCTATTCATTTGTCTACTCATATAAATTTATTGATCTAATATTATTAATCTAATGTGATTTACTAGAATTCATATAAATTATTGGCATTTAGTTTCTAACTCAACTAAACAATTGTAATGATTTAATGAAGATTTAACCATGATTGGCTGTGATTTCTAAAAAAAAAAAAATAGGACAACAAAAATTAAGATTTAATATATATCTTACTGATGTCTACAGGTAAATCTTGTCTGGTGAATTGGGTAAAGCTCCTCAAATTAAATCTGTCAATTATTGTTTTTCTGTTTTTTTTGCAAACTGTGATTTTTTTTAATGAGAGGTTACTGGAGAGAAAGGAGGAAGATTGTTTCCCTTTCTTTTAATAGCAAAACGAGGAGACATAATCAATTGCTAAACCGCCCACTACTTCTCCGCAGGAAAGAAAGGAAAAGAAAAAGGCAAGTTTGGTATGTTTTACATATCTTTATAACCATCATTTCCAAGCTTCAATGGAACACAATTGTTTTCCATATCTTTTTTGAGAGCTACTTCGGCTTCACGAATGGCTCGACACGAGGGGAGCAGCGGAGCGGTTTCGATGAGCACGGTGGCTGTTGCAATGGCGTTGCTGCTGCTGCTTGGCTTCGAACATGGCGATGCTGCTACAACTTTTGTTGTTGGCGACTCGAACGGATGGAACCTGGGCACGGAAGGATGGCCTAATGGGAAGGTGTTTAGAGCCGGTGACATATTAAGTGAGTTTTTTTCAACTCTCGTTTTGATAGTTGAATAGTAACTGATGTTTTACTTGCGTAGTCGTATATGTTAAGAATGATGCTTTGATACTATGTTAAGAATGAAAAACAGAAGTGGGATCGAAAGTTCGGGAAAGCCAGTCGTTACATTACGACTATACTTCAAATAGTATCTGACCGATCGAATTCGTAGTTAGATTGTTGATAATAAACTAAACGAATAGATACATTTGTTGGTAGGATTCAACTATAACCCAACAGTTCACAACGTGGTGGCAGTGGACGAGGGGGGTTATAGAAGCTGCATAGCTCCTAGAGGCGCCAAAGTGTTCAATTCAGGCAAGGATGAAATCATGCTCTCAAGAGGACAGAACTTCTTTGTATGCACCACCCCAGGCCACTGCCAAGCTGGGATGAAAATTGCTATCAATTCCCTCTAGTTCTTGACCACCCTGTATAGTTTACACATCGATCTCGATGTAAATGTTCTAAGTAACGACGATTTGGAAACATTGTGGAAATAAAATAATTGATAATAATTAAGTGTGATTATATGTATCTTATTATTATTTTTTCTCTTTGTTCATTTATATCGAAAAAATTAGGATAATAATGTTAATGCACTAAATTGTGATAATAATGTTAATGCACTAAATTGTTTTATTTTTATAAATTAATATAAACAAAAAATTAATATAAATTAAAACGGGTATGTTTCCTTAAATTATTTCTATTAATAACTTATATCGACATAATATCATATTTATTAAAACTATTATCTATAATTAAAAAATAAGTTTAATTTATTTAATGTGTATAAGTATTTACTTTTTGATGGTGAAGGTCGAAAATTTAAAATAAAAAAAATATTAATTTAATGATTTAAAATTAATTAAATTTAATGCTTATAATTGATAATAATTTGTTCATTAATTAGTACCGGTTTACATTTCACAAATATAGAAAAGAGAGATAATTAATTATATAAACAAAAATATAAATATTATTTATTTGTTGATTTATATAAAATATAAATAATGAATTAATTAGGGATTTTGATTTATATAAATATGAATAATGAATTGATCGTATTGTTTGTAAGTTTTTTTTTTTTTCCCTTTTTTTTTTAATATTTTATAATTTTGATCGTATTTAAAAATATATTCCATACATTAATTAGTGTTGTGGACTTAAAAAAATCATCAAATTTATATTGATATGGAATAAAAAAAAGAAATATTCCATACATCTTAATCGTCATTTAGTGCATTGTGACTTAAAAAAATCATCAAATCTTAATATTTGGATATGGGAATAACGCTTGTCAAATGCCCTCGAAGTTGCTCCAAATGTCAGTCGTTAATCCTGTTACATCCTTCATTTCGTCATTTGCATTTCTAATCTATTTTAACTTAATTTGGGAAATAGAGCAAACCTCATAGCCTTATATATTCGTCATATATTTATTTAAGAACATAAAAATTAAATCAATGAAAATATCGGACCACGGATTTAGCCAATTGGTTGGCCCTTATCCGGAAATAGTAATTCGTGTTATCAAAGGATTCTTATTTTGGTATCTTATTGAACAAAAATGGTGATATCGATCAAGAATTTTTTCGATTTTTTTGGGAAGTATCATGATCATCCAATAAGAAGGGTTTCAATTTTTTCAAATGAACTGATTGCAGAGTTGATCATTCGGACCTTTCAATTCATAGATGTGGATCTCGGACCTATGAATGGAGATATATTCCCAAAAACTCACACAGAAAGAAAAAAACATCATTAAAAAAATGTTATGTTTTTTTAAATCTTATTTAGAATTTAAATACTTTCTTCACAAAAATGGATTTTATGGTAAAGAAATGATAATAAAAAGAAAGCTAACGCAATTTTTTAAAATTGAAAATTAAAAAATAGTCATCCATTTATTTAATTATGTATAAAAATAATAATTAAAAAAATAGCATAATTTAAAGGAAAGTCAAATTTATTCTATATTTGGAAAAAAAAAATTAATTAAACTTACATTTTTAAAATACATGGTAAAATTGGTTGAAAATAAACATTTTTTTTTTTTTAGTACTTAAAGAAGCGTATAGATTTTTAAATTATTTTCTTTTAATGAAATTTGATTAAAGGAAGAAGTGGTTACCTTTAATGAAATTTGATTATTATTATTATTATTATTATTTTGTTAAATTTAAATTGATCCAAAATCAGCTTGATGGTAGAAACGTCCCTGGAGCAGGGTGGAGACAAACAAATTTCCCCATCTCCATCCACCAACAGTAGTTGAGCCCGATTTGTGAAGGGAGAGTACCTGTTTCGAGTTTAAGATGACTTTTATGGTTTGGCTTTAGAGTTTCATATTCTAAATTCTCTCTCTGCAAGGTATGAAATTGATCGTGGTTGATTGGTATAGACTTGTTAGAGGACGATTTACACTTTCAGGAAGGATTCGTGAACCAAGAGGGACTATAGAAGGAGATTGAGCTTGGAAATGTAAGGTACGATTTTGGGGTTTTGAGGAACTTTAGTAGATAATATCTCCCTCAATTCTTGGCCAAACTCGATGATTTGTTGCTCATTACGATTGAATTGAATAATATTGAAGGTTTGATGAAGAAACCAAAATCAAAAGTCTGCAATGTGAGAATTGATGATGGGAAAAGACACATCTACGTGAAGGTATGTCTAGATTACTATACTATATCTCTTTTTATGATATGTTTATACAAGTGGTATTTTATGCTGTAATATAGAGATGATCAGAGGTTCATCAATAAACACCTAATCGTGAACTTGCTTCGATTGCAGAGGGTCTAAAAATATTATAGAATTAGTTGTGATTTGCTTGTACTGTATGGGAATACTTTCAATGCTTTAATTTCACCTGAGCTTTAATTTCCCCCAATTTTGGTAAAGATGACATCAAACCAATGCTTTAATTTCATATTCAAAATTAGTTTCCACCGATCTCAGTTGACTTACAATCATATTGAATTCATTTATATGATCAGCAATAGATTCACCGTCACATATTTGTAAATTGAACAATCTCCGCGTAAAATACACCTTGTTCATAGTCGACATTTTTTGGTACATACTCAACAGTACCTTCAACAGATCTGATATTGTCTTCTCCTTGAGGATGTTGAACGCCGCATTTTTTTGGTAGCGTCAACCGGATCAACCCTGAGGCCTGCCGATCCTTGAGCTTCTACTGCTCCGTGTTCATAGTATCTGAATTCACCTCCTACAGGGGTTCGTGAAGATCTTTCTGGTACAGATAATCTTCAATCTACATCGTCCAAAAATCGAAATCAGATCCATCAAACTTCTCGATTCCAACATTTGAGCTTTCGATCTTCACAGATCATGATGAATCTCGCCTAAATTTGATACTAGTTCATAGCATCACACAATAACACACACACTCGATCTAGATGATCACAAAGAACAGAAGAGAGAGAAAATGAAATGAGGAATATTGAATAAAAATTTATATTGATGACTTTAAGTATGTACGATAAGAGACAATATAGAGAAGGCAGAAAGTACATTTTAAAAGCACTACTAAGATTATATATATTTGGTTTAGTTTACTGTAACTTTACCATATATCTATAGCCTTTTATTATATATAGTTTTTTCACTATATATATATATATATGACCATTTGCATTATATGTCATTTACCATATATAACGTAGAACAGTTGAATGAGCTATAAATAAGCAACAAGCTCCATAACCCAACACTTACGTTATGGAGCCTACTACGGAGATGTCACCTAAACTCTACTAGAGAGAGAATAATGTCCATATAATAGTATGATGACAATTATGGGTTGAAAAGACGTCAAGGTTGCATTTTGAGAGCCACTAAGGTGATTTAAGAGTATCAATGAGGCGTTACGATCATGGTCAAAGTGTTATAAAAGTTTTATGGAGATAGACTGCAGTATGAGACTTTCAGGATATGTCTTAAATTTAAGAATGATTTGGGCGAAGGATCGCCATGATTACAAAAGTAGAATTTGTCTCTGAATCAACTAAAAGTTCCATGGTAATCTTCCCTATACCCTTACGCCAATATATTTCATTGCTCAATCTAAACAAATTATTTTTTTTTTTTTGGTAGAAAAATAGCCCATTTCAAGATGTTTCAAAGGTATTGTCGTAGTTAAGGTTCCAATACACCTTATTTGAAGTTGGATTTAGTATCCCCAAGTTCTATTACATGTAATGATATCCACTATGCCTCTGCAATACTAATTATGTGTACCCTCTTTCTACCATGGGAATCTTTTAAAATGAGTTTGTGAGGATATATAGGTAAATGGGTCTGGTGTTGGATATTTAGCAAGGCTTAAAATGACATGATAAAGTTATGTATGAAATTTTGTGGTCATTGGATTAGGTTAGGGGGCAAAGCCAAGCTAAAAAAATGACCAAAATCCCCTATAATTATGGCTCACTTGCTTACAACCCAAATGACCTTTGCATAGTATAAATTTTTCTTTATGTGATGGTTTAGAAGGATTATGAAAATATTCAAGGTCATTGGAATATGTCAAGGATTTAAACCAAGATTTGGGTTGGTAAATGACCAAAAGTACCCCATAAGAATTCTATGATATTTTCAAGACCCTAAAGAATAAATGATATGAAACTTTATATGGGGCTCATTTATGATCTTAAGGGTAATTAGGTAAGATCCACGAGTTAATGTAGGTTGTTAAAAAATTAATGATGTATCAACAAGTGGGAGTTATTATATGACCTAAGAGACTCATTTATGGCCTTAAGGGGTGATGGTTGATGGATTATAAGGAACCAAAGATGGTATGGTTGTTGCAACCTTTGAGCATTCCATATTGGAAATATGAAAAATAGTAATGAACTTCAACCGGGTCTACAAAGATTCTGAAAGGATATACAATGATACAGATGATCATTGAAAAACTTACCAAGTCCATATACTTTTTACTTGGAGAGGATACCTATGTTGTTGACAGTTACGCTAACTATACATGAGAGATATTGTTAGACTATATGGAGTGCAAGTAACGATAATGTCAGATTGAGACCCACGCTATGCACCCAATATCTATCATAATTTTCCATAACATTGGGTACTCGCGTTGACTTCGTTACTGGTATCCATCCACAAACCGATGGTTAGATGGAGCGTTTGAACCATATCTTGGAAGATATATTGCGTGCCTGTGTGTTGGATTTTGCAAGTAGTTGAGAATTTAAGTTGTATCTTATGGAGTTCTTTTATAACAATATCTTCGAAGCAACTATTGAGATGACACCGTTTGAAGCATAATGGGAGAAATGGTGGAAGTCCTAAGTTTGCTGGGGACGAGGTAAGTGAATGAGAGTTGTTGGGAATCGAGTCAGTCTAGACTACCAATAGGCCATACAACAGATCAGGGCAAGAATGCGCACAAATCAGAGTAGACAGAAATTTATTCTGATGAGAGGCGTAGGAGCTTAGGATTTGAAGTGGACAACATAGTATTCTTGAAGGTTGTCCTGATGAAAGGCGTCTTAAGATTCAAATGTAAAGGCATGTAGAGCCCATGCTTCATCAAAACAATGGCATACATACTATCCCTATTACCATTCCTCTCATCAGTGCACAACGTATTTAATATGTCAATACGCCGCATGTATATTACTTATCCAAGCAATGTGATAGATTATGAACCGCTAAAGGTAGATGAGGAATTGAGTTATGACTAAAAGCCAGAAAAAATCTTGGCCCATGAGGTGAAAGCTATAGGCATCAGAGACATCATCTTTGTTAAAGTAATGTGGCAAAACCCCAAAATAGAAGAAGCCACATGGGAACGAAAGGAAAGGAAGAGATAAGAGAGAAATACCCTGAGATACCACGTGAGAACGAAAGGAAGAGACGAGGGAGAAAATAACTCGAGTTGTTATAGAATTTCGACACTTATGAGAATGAAAGTTCCTTTAAAGGTATATGATGTAGTGATCATAAAAAATAAATTAAGAACCAACGAGGAGATTACTGTCAAACTTGTAAAGACGGAGAAGAGGAGAAAGAAAATGAGGAGATTATTATGGAATCCCATAGACGATGACGTCGACAACTCCCCATAGATTGAACCTTGTTGGCCCATTCCATTCGGCTTCACTCCGCGCGTATGATCGAGACCCATTCTATTCCTACGGTGTTGTTCTAACGGATAATCATGGACGTGTACCATATACTCTACACATAGCCCATACGTGCGACTATGGGCTCACCAGCTAATTCGCACACCGCTGGGCCACTTTCCTTATCTGTTGGGCATACTTTGGGAGCCCCTTATGCCGGGACCCGTTAGAACCAGTGACCGTCACGGCAGCGCTATGCAAAGCATAACGATCGTTATCCTGCCGTTGGATGTACGCGTCCGTACCGTCGTGATGCGGTAGGGGTATCCAATGTAATAGCCCAAAAAATAAATAAACAAATAAAAATAATTATAAGAATAGTTAAATAATAATAATTAATTAATTAATTTTTTTAAAAAAAACAATCTTTCCCGGCTCCTCCCCACTAACCTCTCATCCCTTCTCACAATTATCTCTTTTCAACCCATCCTTACACCAGAAAGTAACGCAAAAACAAAAAGAAAAACAATAATTGTCATATTTACTTTGAGGGAAAAAAAATGAGAATGACCTCTACCTAGTTGAGATTCACTGGAGATTTACGTGAAGATAGAGCTGATGAATAAGTATATATTAAATCGTCATTTTCTTTTATCGTATTTTTTTAGAAATCACAACTAATTATAATTAGATCTTCATTAATTATTACAATGTTCTAGGTTTTAGTTAGAAACTAAATGTTAATAATTTATATGATTCTAGTCAATCACGTCACATCAGTAATATTAGATTAAACTTTTATCAGTAGCCAAATGAATCGATTAAAGATAGATTTGGAAATTGAAAACAAAATTAAACAGATAAAAAAAAAGATGGAATTAAAAACCACAAACTAAATTTAGAGGGAAAGGATAAATACAGAGATTAGTAGAGCCCATAATAACTTGAAAGAGCTGTATTTTTTTTTTTTTTTTTTTTTTTTTTACAACAGTATGAAAAATAAGATTTTTAATAAAAAAATAAATACAAATATATAACATTTCAGACTTTTAACAATGAACCAATGTAAATTAGAGAAATAATGTTGTAGAGTTCAAACCTGAAACTAATGTCATGGGCTCATATAAGTTGACTCGGATTTCAAAGGACAGAATCGAACTTTAATTAAAGATAGATTCGTGACAACGACTTAAGCTAGCCAGGTATGTGACTTTACTATCGGCATGTTTATATTTTGATGTTAACACGTGCTCTGTGGTTCTGCACGTGTCATATATATTGGTATGTGTGAATTGTATGTGGATTGATATGCTTCCTATATGTTATGTATATGTTATAATATGTGAATTGTATGATAATAGTTACTGTACGATGTGTTCAAAAATATGTTTGAGATAGGATACAAGAAGGATGCACAAAACGAAATGTAACGATAAGAGTAAAATACGTTCACGAAACGTTAAAGTTAGGTTACATACCGGAGTGATATGGATAAGAGAGATTGATGAAAGAATACGGTTAGGTTACAGGTAGAAAGGGATAGGTTTGTGATAGATTGATAGAACGATAGCGTTAGGTTAAGTTCTTGTGATGATATGACTAAGGTACGTTCACGTAATGATATGTCTGTGATAGGTATAAGAACGTTAAGACTATGATAAGTTAGAGAATGATATGACTATGAAATGTTTACGTTATTACTTGTTTATGATATGATATATTGTGATGCAATATGTCATGGTATGATGTGTATATGATGAAATGTTATGTTAAAAGCATAGAACGTTATGTTAGACGAATCCTTTATGCTGAACACCGTCGGCAAGGAAGACGGAACGTCAGACTTCTGAACTTCTCCAGATCTGGGGGAGTGTGAGACCCTTACAAACAAAATCTGTACCAAAAAAGGGGGTTAGGGTGACGAAGAGACTCGGGAACGGAGAAAAAAGAGGGAAAAAAAAAAAAACGTCGGGACGACGTTATCGCGGAGAGAGAAAGGTTGCCGAAAAAACGTGCAGGCAGTTGGGCAAAGAGGACGAAATCTGACCCGAGGATCGAATCCCCCGCAACCTAAACCGAACCCAGTTACCTTAGGTCGGCCCAGAACCTGATGGTTCCGCGGTCCAAACGCTCCAGCCCAAACCTCATAAGCCAGCCTGCCTGCATTTTTTTCCTTCACCCACAAACGGCTTGTCACCCGCGAATGGCCTGTCACCCGCAAACGGCCCATCACCCGAGAACGGCCCATCACCTGCGAAACGGCCCATCACCCGCGTACGCCCGAGACCCCCGAGCGATCCGATAACCCGCGCCACGACCCGAGACCCCTACACACACGTCGCTCTCTGATTTTGTGCCACATGGCACGTCAGGCAGCGCGGCTCCCCTCGGCTCTGGTGGCTCAATCAGCTCAGCGGCGACTTATTCGGCTTCGGGAAACCTATTTCCCAGCCCGTTTGTCACCGTTTCGACCCTCACGGACTTAGTTTTCGGCCCTGTTTAAGGTAAAATAGAACATTTTAAGGTCGTATTTCACAAATTCAAGTTGGGAATTAATTATATTTGTGAAATCCTAACGAAAGTGACGAATGAACCAATAGGAACCAACCACCAATGGAAGCGTAAAACGTTCACGAGGAGCTAGGAGCTTACGTTATATTCTAGGGAGTACTTCAGCTAAGACCTACCAAGTAAGTGGCTTACCCGTCATAGGTTACGCGTTATTTGCTATATGTTGGCACGTGCCCATGGATTTGAACGTGTCATTAAATTGTATGCTAGTTTAATGTGCTTAAGTATGAAACCATGTGAACGTGAATGTATGCTATGTATGCTGAGCCTTAGTTTGATGTGATATGTTATGCATGTGACGATATGTGGTCCTTGAATGATTATGGCATGTTTGTATGGAATATGTGAATGTGAACAGCATGAATTGTATGACATGAAACACAGTAAACTGTCTGGAATCATAACCCCGATAGAAATGTGTATGAAATGTAAATTGAAAATGAGAATGACATGAAGCATGGAACGTGATAGGGGCGTTATGGTCATTAAAGATAAATGTAGAAATAGGGGGACCTCATGCATTATGTGTGTTCATGCATTTGGGGGGATACCCCCATCCCATCACGAGGGTACGGACGCATACATCCAATGGCAGGACAACGATTGTTATGCATTGCATAGTGCTACCGTGATGGTTCTAGTTTTAACGGGTCCCGGCATAAGGGGCTCCCAGAGTATGCCCACCGGATAAGGATAGTGGCCTTGCAGTGTGCGAACTAGCTGGTGAGCCCATACTCGCACGTATGGGCTGTGTGTAGAGTATTATGGTACACGTCCACGGGATTGCCGATTAGGATTGCACCATAGGAAAAACGAAACGGTAAACGAGAAGGTGATTTGAACCAAGCGAAATTCAAAAAAAAAAAAAAAATCATACAATCATATTTCAATGAAGATGTGAAGAAAAGGTTGTCATAAATTATCAAAAAGATGTTTCAATTCATGCTACATTGAAGAAGAATGGAAGTTTGATTGTTGTAAATCTTGGGTGGGTTACAATTTAGAGTAATTTAGATTCGTAGTAGAACCCTTAATTCATGTATTGTCTGTCGGTACCCTAGCAGGGGTAGACTTAGTTACGAAAAATAGAGTAAAGGATGGGCAAGTGGTAATAGCTGGACAAACCATCCACGTAGACTTAAAGGTAGTAGATATGACGGATTTTGACGTCATACTAGGAATGGACTGGCTAGCCAAAAACTTCGCTAGCATAGACTGCCATAAGAAAGAGGTGATATTCACACCTCCCAACGAACTTACCTTTAAGTTTAAAGGGACCTCCACAAGTACCACCCCAAAAATAATATCGATGATGAAAGCGAGACGCCTGGTACAACAAGGGGGGTGGGCGTTTCTAGCCTGTGCAGTAAACACAAAAGAAAAAGAAAAACCCATAGATACAGTACCCATAGTAAACGAATTTATGGATGTCTTCCCGGAGAACCTCCCGGGAACTCCTCCATCGCGAGAGGTAGACTTTGGAATAGATCTGGAACCAGGAACGGGACCCATCTCTAAGGCCCTGTACCGCATGGCACCAGTAAAACTAAAAGAACTTAAATCACAACTGCAAGACCTGTTAGATAAAGGCTTCATTCGACCTTGCGTGTCCCCTTGGGATGCGCCAGTGTTGTTTGTCAAAAAGAAAGACGGCTCAATGCATTTATGCATTGATTATAGGGAATTAAACAAGAGAATGGTAAAGAACAAATACCCGTTACCCCGTACTGTGGACCTATTTGACCAACTTCGTGGGGCGATAGTGTTTTCTAAAATAGATCTTCGATCACAATATCATCAAATAAGATTAAAAATGAAGACATACCAAAAACAGCCTTTCGAACCAGATATGGCCACTACGAGTTTGTGGTGATGTCTTTTGGTCTCACCAATGCCCCAGCGGTATTTATGAAATTAATGAATCGAGTATTTAAGGAGTGCTTAGACTCGTTTGTGATCGTGTTCATAGACGACATCTTGATATACTCGAAAATGGACCTAGAACACCAAGAGCACCTTCGCAAAGCCTTAACTATCCTAAGGGGAACAAGCTGTATGCCAAATTCTCCAAGTGCGAATTTTGGCTACGACAGGTTTCGTTTCTGGGGCACATAATGTCTAAAGACGGAATCTTCGTAGATCCCAATAAGATAGAAGCTGTCACGAAATGGAAACGCCCAACAACGGTCACCGAGATACGAAGTTTCTTGGGATTGGCGGGCTACTATCAAAGGTTTGTCCAGGACTTCGCTAGAATAGCAACGCCTCTCACCCAATTGACAAAAATAGGTGTACCTTTTGTTTGGGACGATACTTATGAGGCCAGCTTTCAAGAGCTAAAGCAAAGACTAGTATCTGCCCCAGTACTCACAGTTCCAGAGAGTTCTGTGGGATACGTGATTTATAGTGATGCATCCAAAAAGGGGTTAGGTTGTGTACTGATGCAACATGGCAAGGTTGTTGCGTATGCATCACGCCAACTAAAGGATTACGAGAAAAACTATCCTACACATGATTTGGAGTTGGCAGCAGTGGTATTCGCGTTAAAAATTTGGAGACACTACCTGTATGGCGAAAAGACCCAAATCTATACGGACCACAAAAGCCTAAAATATTTGTTCACACAAAAAGAATCGAACATGAGGTAACGTAGATGGTTAGAGCTGGTAGAAGATTACGACATAGACATCCAGTATCACCCTGGAAAAGCAAGCGTAGTCGCTAATGCACTGAATCGAAAAGCAGCACACTCGTCGGCCCTCATCACCAGGGAGCCACGAGTGCAAACTGATTTCAAACAGGTTGACATAGCGGTAGTAACCGAAGAAGTGGTAGCCCAAATAGCCCGACTGACAGTGCGTCCCACGCTCAAATAAAGGATCATAGACTCACAACGTGGGGATCCAAGCCTAAGCAAAATCCTAAACCAATTGAAAGTAGGCCCAGTGGACAGATTCTCTAAGTCAACAGATGACGAATGTCAAGGACGTTTATGTGTGCCACCCATGAGCGAAATGAAGAAGGAAATCCTAACTGAGGCACATAACTCACCCTTCTCGATACATCCAGGTGGAACAAAGATGTACCAAGACTTGAAACAACACTTCTAGTGGCGAAGTAAGAAAAAGGATATCGCGAGTACGTGAGCAAGTGTCTGGTGTGCCAACAAGTAAAAGCCCCTAGGTAGAAAACCGCTGGGCTACTACAACCTCTAAGTATACCAGAATGGAAATGAGAAAACATTGCCATGGATTTCATAGTAGGCCTACCCAAAACATTAACGGGCTATATGGTGATCTGGGTGGTCGTGGATCGTCTGACAAAGTCGGCCCACTTCCTACCAGGTAAGGCAACATATACAGTAGACAATTGGGCCCAACTGTATGTTAAAGAAATTGTGAGGTTGCATGGAGTGTCGATGTCAATTGTGTCGGATCGGGACCCGCGTTTTACGTTGGACTTTTGGCGCGGACTCCAAAAAGCGATGGGTACCCGCCTCGACTTTAGCATCGCCTTCCACCCACAAACGAATGGCCAAACAGAACGATTAAAGCAAATCCTGGAAGACATGCTTCGGGCATGCATTATGGATTTCACAGGGAGTTGGGACACTAAACTGCACTTAATGGACTTCTCTTACAACAACAGCTTCCAAGCAACCATCGGGATGACATCCTTTGAAGCGTTGTATGGAAAACGATGTAGATCCCCATTGTGCTGGGACGAAGTAAGAGAATGAGAATTTGTAGGACCCGAGCTGGTTCGCATCACCAACGAGACGGTACAGAAAATTAGAGTAAAAATGCGTAGCGCACAGAGTAGGCAAAAGAGCTACGCCGACGTTAGGCGTAGGAATTTAGAGTTCGAGGAGGGGGACCCAGTGTTCCTAAAAGTAGCGCCCATGAAAGGCATTCTAAGATTCGGACTCAAGGGGAAGCTAAGCCCTGATTCATTGGACGGTTCGAAATTTTAGAAAGAGTAGGTTCGGTAGTTTACAAACTAGCTTTACCACCTTAACTTTCAAGTGTACACGATGTATTTCATGTGTCCATGTTAAGGAAATATATTGCAGACCCTACGCACGTAATAGACTACAAACCTCTCAAAATCGAGGAAGATTTAAGTTATCAGGAGAAACCGATTAGAATCCTAGCCCGAGAAGTGAAAGCCTTACGTAACAGAAACATAGGATTCGTTAAGGTATTGTGACGTAACTACCAAATCGAGGAAGCTACGTGGGAATGAGAGGAGGAAATAAAGGAAAAATATCCTGAGTTGATCCACAAGTTCGAGACTTTCGAGGACGAAAGTTCTTTTTAGGGGTACGTAATGTAACGGAACCGAAAACAAAAAAAAAGAAAAAAGAAAAAAAATGGGGGTCGTCGGCAGAGCCGAAAACTCCGGCGAATGCCAGAGTTTTCGCTCGCACACGACCCACAAAGGGCAGTCGAAGGCTGGGATGCCACAGAACTCGTCCCCGACCTTCAGCCACCCCAAAACGGCCTGAAAAGAATGAAAACAGTGAAAAAACGAGAAGGAACAGAAAACCCCGACAAACTCTGGCGAAGCTGAACCATACGAGGTCGACGTCAAAACCTCCATTTTCACTCCACAAAAGTAATCCCAGAACCATTTACACACATCAGGAGTAGATTTAGACGAATCCTTTACGCTGAACACAGTCGGCAAGGAAGACGGAACGTCGGACTTCCGAACTTCTCCAGATCCGGGAGTGTGAGGCCCTTACAAACGAAATCTGTACAAAAAATAGGGTTAGGGTGACGAAGAGACTCGGGATCGGAGAAAAAAGAGGGAAAAAAATGTCGGGACGACGTTATCGAGGAGAGAGAAAGGTCGCTAAAAAAACGTGCAGGCAGTCGGGCGAAGAGGACGAAATCCGACCCGAGGACTGAATCTCGCAACCTGAACCAAACCCAGTTACCTTAGGTCGGCCCAGAACCTAACGGTTCCTGCGGCCCAAACGCTCCAGCCCAAACCTCATAAGCCAGGCCACCTGCAAACGCCCTGTCACCCACGAATGGCCTTTCATCCGAAAACGGCCTATCACCCAAGAACGGCCCATCACCTACGAGCAGCCCGTCACCCGCGTACGGCCGAGACCCCCAAGCGATCCGATAACCCGCGCCTCGACCCGAGACCCTTGCACACGCGTCGCTCTCTGATTGTGCCACGTGGCACATCGGCAGCGCGGCTCCCCTCGGCTCCGGTGACTCAATCAGCTCGGCGACGACTTATTCGGCTCGAGAAACCTATTTCCAACCCGTTTGTCACCGTTTCGACCCTCCCGAACTTAGTTTCGGCCCTGTTTAAGGTAAAATAGCACATTTTAAGGTAGTATTTCACAAATTCAAGTTGGGAATTAATTATAATTGTGAAATACTAATAAAAGTGACGAATGAACCAATAGGAACCAACCACCAACGGAAGCGTAGAACGTTCAGAGGAGCTAGGAGCTTACGTTATATTCTAGGGAGTACTTCGGCTAAGGCCTACCAAGTAAGTGGCTCACCCATCGTAGGTTACGCGTTATTTGCTGTATGTTGGCACGTGCCCGGTGATTTGCACGTGTCATTAAATTGTATGCTAGTTTAATGTGCTTAAGTATGAAACCATGTGAACATGAATGTATGCTATGTATGCTGCTTAGTTTGATGTGATATGTTATGCATGTGACGATATGTGATCCTTGAATGATTATGACATGTTTGTATGGAAAATGTGAATGTGAACAGCATGAATTATATGACATGAAACACTGTAAACTATCTGGAATCATAACCCCGATAGAAATGTGTATGAAATGTGAATTGAAAATGAGAATGACATGAAGCATGGAACGTGACAGGGGGGTTATGGTCATTAAAGATAAATGTAGAAATAGGGGGACCTCATGCATTATGTGTGTTCATGCATCTGGTGGGATACCCCCATTCCATCACGAGGGTACGAACGCGTACATCCAATGGCAGGACAACGATCGTTATGCATTGCATAGCGCTACTGTGATGGTTTTAGTTTTAACGGGTCCCGGTATAAGGGGCTCCCAGAGTATGCCCACTAGATAAGGACAGTGACCTTGCGGTGTGCGAACTAGCTGGTGAGCCCATACTCGCAGGTATGGGCTGTGTGTAGAGTATATGGTACATGTCCACGATTACCCGTTAGGATTGGACCGTAGGGAAAACGAAACGAAACAATAAGGTCTCATCATTTCATTGCATGTGATTGTCGCATAACCCCGATAGGGGGTCACTTACTGAGTATTCTAGAAATACTCAAGCTTCGTGCTACTTTACTTTTGTAGATAAGGGCAAGGCACCCATGTGACAAGATGGCGGCATCGTACACCTCGGGACCGTGTCACATGCATAGGATAGTTGTTTGTTTTTTTTTTCATTTCGTAGTCTAGGCTGAATTCGGTTTGCATCATTAGTATATGTTAGTATAGGTTGAAATATATTTTCATAATAAACCATAGGGTTGAATAAAACTTTCATTTTGATTTTTTTACTTTTCCTTTATTTCAATAATGTTCTTTTCTTTTTCCTTGTAATCGTTTTCTCTTTCACGAGGTAATAAAAGGCGAGAGTAAGACGCATTTATGAATAGGACCCATTTAATGTATATTTCGCATTTTAAGGTATAGTAATGACCTTAGATTAAATAGGTAAAATTTAGGGTCGTTACAGGAAATTACAATAAATGACATGAAATATAACCCCGTTAGAATTATGTATGATTTGAGAACGGAAGAATGAGAAACGATATGATATGAATGATGAACGATATCTAAACCGATAAGAAAAATGATATGATATGTACTTAATGCTAGCGAGGTTGTATTAAAGGATAATGAAATTGTAGAAGTAGTGGGGACCTCATGCATTATGTGTGTTCATGCATCTGGGGGGATACCCCTATCCCATCACGAGGGTATGGACGCGTACATCCAATGGCAGGACAACGATCGTTATGCTTTGCATAGCGTTGCCGTGACGGTTACTAGTTCTAACGGGTCCCGGCATAAGGGGCTCCCAGAGTATGCAAACCGGATAAGGAAAGTTGCCCAGGGGTGTGTGAACTAGCTGGTGAGCCCATACTCGCACGTATGGGCTGTGTGTAGAGTATATGGTAAACGTCCATGATTACCCGTTAGGACAGCACCGTAGGGAAAACGAAACAAAACGAAACGAAAGATAGGTCCCATCATTTCATGGCATGTGATTGTTGCATTTAACCCCAATAGTGGGGTCACTTACTGAGTATTTCTTTAAATACTCAAGCCATGTGCTACTACATTTTTCAGGTTAAGGCAAGACATTCCTGTACGGCTTATGACGGCATCGCAACTCGAGACCATGGCACATGCATAGGGCAGTGGTGTTTATTTTCTTAGACTTAGGCTAGCCTAGGATGTTTTTAACTTAGACTCTTATTCATTTTATTTAGTCTTTTGTTGTGACGTTTTAAAGATGTTTTCGAAACATGTAAGTCCATGGTTGTGTTTTAAGATAAAGGTTATGTTTTATGAAATTTTAATGAAGTCTTCCGCATTCAATGTTTATGGTACGTATACAGTAGTGACCTTAAATTAAGTAGAAAATTTTGGGTCGTTACACGTAGGAGCTTAGGATTTGAAGTGCACAACATAGTATTTTTGAAGGTGGTCGTGATGAGAGGCGTCTTAAGGTTCAAATGTAAAGGCATGTAGAGCCCATGCTCATCAAAACAATGACGTACATACTATCCCTATTACCATTCCTCTCATCAGTGCACAACGTATTTAATATGTCGATACGCTGCAAGTATATAACTGATCCAAGCAATGTGACATATTATGAACCGCTACACGTAGATGAGGAATTGAGTTATGACTAAAAGCCAGAAAAAATTTTGGCCCATGAGGTGAAAGCTATACGCATCAGAGACATCATCTTTGTTAAAATAATGTGGCAAAACCACAAAATAGAAAAAGCCACATGGGAACGAAAGGAAAGGAAGAGATAAGAGAGAAATACTCTGAGATACCACGTGAAAATGGAAGGAAGAGACGAGGGAGAAAATAACTCGAGTTGTTATAGAATTTTGACACTGACGAGAATGAAAGTTCCTTTAAAGGTATATGATGTAGTGATCATAAAAAATAAATTAAGAACCAACGAAGAGATTACTATCAAACTTGTAAAGACAGATAAGAGGAGAAAGAAAATGAGGAGATTATTTTGGAATCCCATAGACGATGACGTCGAGAACTCCCCATAGATTGAACTTTGTCGGTCCATTCCATTCGGCTTCAGTAAACGCGTATGACCGAAGCCCATACACACGCGCCATCAGCCCGTAGGCATTTAGTGAACCGCACACCCAAATTTACCTGCAACTGAACGTGGTTCAGCAACCCTTGCGACATCCTACTCCATAGTCACCCCATAAACCAAACCAAATCAATATTCTAACTCACGTGCCTTCTAACGTTGGCTGAGCTCGGTTTCGGTGACTCTATTTCGACGTAGCCGACATATTTGGCTCGTATTTGAGTTATTCAAACTTCTGGAACTTGTTCTTATTGTTTTGGACATTTTTAAAGTAGTTTTTATATTTTCGGGAGCAATTGAGTGAGTATGACCTCATTTTGGTCCATCTAAGTTACGTTTTGGCTAAAAGTTGAATTAGTTGATACCGTTGGATGAACTAAATTGTATATCATGCCGTAACTAGATGACTTGGGTTTACATATGTGAAATTGAAATTTAAGGAGCGGTTTTGAACCAGCTTTAGGATTATCTTGTAATTTCGACTCAGGCCAGCTATATAAGTGGTTCTACTGTTGGCATGGTTGAATGAATTGAATGATGTTGGCATGGTTGGATGAATTGAATCGTACTATAAAGAGAGTATGTTGTGACCCTTACGTATAGACAAGACAAGGTGACAACATAATAGTGATGTCCAACCAGACACATATAGGCCGAAAAAAGACGAATGCCATGATGCGACCAAGGAGGATGGTGCATCATCTAACCCACCATAGAAATGTGCATAGGTAAGACAGAGGAAACAATGTTGACAGAGTTTCATTGATAGACTTGTTGAAGGGTCGGTTAGGGCCCCAGGCCTTAACCTCAAAAATGGAATTTGGGCATGCGATTTTGAAGTCAAGTTTGTTCATATAAAATTTAAAAACTCATCAAATTTTGTATCAATTGGACATAGGACGAACTCTTCATGACACAGTATGTCCATTTCTCCAAAATCATGTCTACAACTACCCTGCCTAAAAATGTCTCAAAACGTACCTTAGGAGGAGGCGTTGTGTCAACTCTCCACCATCTCTGGGCCCTGTGGCTAAGTGAGCTACCCTATGACATATTCATGTGTCACAGACGAGTGTCTCCGACGACTTCCCTTGAAATGGGTATTCCAAGACAGTGCTGCCCGACACTGGTGGGCCAAAATTGTGCCATTATGTATGTGTCAGAGGTTGGATTATGCACTTGCTATCCATAATGGATTTTATAAATGAACTAACATGGACACAAGATGATCCAACGCCTCGATATAACTTGATGGATGGATGCTCGGGATGTCTCGATCATGTGATCGACATATGGGTCTATCGAATAACTTCAACTAGTATAGAGGGAAGTCGGTTGGGTTGCAGAAGATTGAACATGCACACGTAGCCTTGAGAAAGCTTGAATTCCGCACAAGTTATATTCGGTTGACGAAGACAAACCTCACCTAAGGCCCAATGAAGTCATGAAGACAAACAAAAAATAAATAGGAGGCTTGGATTTCCCTCCAGGCTTGTCATGAGCGTGCCAAGATCACGATGTCAGACGGTTGAAAATGTACAACCATAAAAAATGGCACGTTCTCTGTGGCCCCTCCATGTGTCATATTTTATAATTGCTATGATGTAAATTATGTTATGTAGTGTTATGACTTACTAATGTCAAGACTACGTGATGATCTCTTATGACTTATGTTATGCTATGATATTGTGCACACCATGTTAGCATGTTTATTTTTTAGACCGTGAAATGTTGATATGTCAATAATGTATTCTTGAAAACGTTTATGAAAGCACGAATGCATGATCTACATATTATATGATCTGAAGCTACAGAGACCTCATGCATTTTTGTGTGTCATATGCATCGGGATACTTCCTCGTTATGATTAGTATGGACGCGTATGTTACGACATTTATGTCTGCCATAATGTTATGATACGATATTCTGTACACCATAATACTATGTGGGCTCCTTTCCCTCTATGGCTCTTGCAATACGAGTGTGAGCTAGCTGAAAGGCAGGCCCAGGGGTACGTATACGCCCGCCTAGTGGGTCTATGTGTGCATACGTGGGTCGTGTGCAGAGAAATACTAAACATCCAATTTTAGCTCAAACTGAAAAGAAGAGTTTAAGGCCATGAAATAGGGTTTTATGAAATGATATGTCCCAAACATGATTGTATATGATTGCATTTCCTGACCCCAATAACAACGTACTTAGTTTTTCTTAAAATACTCAAGTCATGTGCACTCTTATTTTTGAAGTAAAGGTAAGACACCTTTGTACATCCGTACAGCAGTGTCTTACTTTTACCCGAGACTAACTCAGACGATATCACCGTGGCAACCATGAGACTAAAGTTAGTGTAAATGCACTCATGTTGTTTTTCTTCCATAGCTCTTAGATTAGATCAGGGCAATGCTTTATTTTCTAGTTTTATTTAAAACTCACGTTATTTACTTTTCCCCATATTGTTTTAATAACTTAAATGAACGTATAAGTCATAGTGTCGTTATAAAATATTTTAAATAAATTTTTCGCACCTAATAATTATGTCATATATTTGGCTTCACTCTTCAATATTAAATATAAATTCTTCCAACAATTTTTGCATCAATCATTGCATTCCGACGCACAATACAAAATTACCCCTTAAATTTATACTCACTCCTCTTGGATTTTTAAATTATACATCCAAGAGAATCATTTTTTTTTTTTTTTTTTTATCAAAATGAATATGGTGTGAATATTACAAAGAACCTAATCTAAACTTAACTCAATTGTTTTAGACATTATTTTATTATATACATATATTCGCTTTTTTGAATAAATAGTATAATAGTTATTCAAATTTAAGTTGAATAAATAGGTCATTACGTGTTTTGAAAACAACTTTAAAACGACTCAACAAAAGACTAAATAAAATAAATAAACGTTTAAATTAAAAAAAAACATCCTATTCTAGCCTAAGATTAAGAAAATAAATGCGCTACCCTATGCATGTGCCATGGTCTCGAGTTGCGATGTCGTCGTCAGCCGTACAGGAATGCCTTTGTAACGACCCAAAATTTTCTATGGCACCTGCTCCAAAGTCCACTACCGACCTCGACCAGCTCATTATTTCCTGGAAAAAAAATGGAGAATAAGGAATGAGTACAAGACTCAGTAAGTAGCCTACTTGTAGGCTCTTAATCGTGTCCTTGATATGCTAGGGTACCACCTTCTTTCTTTTATTTTCTTTTTCTTGTTCTTGTTCTTGTTCTTGTTCTTGCCGTATGTTCTTGTTATGTTTCTTAATTTGTTCTCCAAGACAATTCCCTTAGGATTTACGGTACTAGATATAAACTTGTCGACCTGTGTCCGAGGCTTCATGCATTCCAAGCGACACAGCCTTAATACCTACGCTCAAGGCTTCATACGCTCCAAGTAGCGTAGTCGAAGTCATAAGCATGATGTACCGCGGGAGGTTTTAGGAGGTTCTTGATTCATGGCTAGGGTAACTTACTCTCTTCCTGCTCCATCGTGGCCATAGGTCACTCCCCATGATAGACCATAAAGGTCAAGTGATCGATGCATGCATGAACATGACATAGACCATAAAGGTCACGTGATCGGTGCGTACATGAACATGGCGTCCTGCAAATCATAACATGGTGCAAGGAATCTCATCTAGGTGAGGGGAATGAGGCCAAACATGACATCCTGCAAGAGAAACACGATGCAGGGCATCCCACCTAGAAGAGGAAACAAGGCCTCCTTAGAAAGCACCCTATGGTGGGAGGTATGGGCCACAATTGGACATGCTTAGAGTATTACCTAGCATTCTTGAATTTTGAGTAGTTGTATAGCTTGTTATTGATTCTTAATCTTGTAAGTTTCTAAGGTTCTTATGTTTCTTGAGGCGTAGTTGTTATATACATTCGTGATCATATGAACCCATCGTAATAACTAGCATGAATTATTCTAGAAGGTCATAAGTTCATAATGGACTCCTTAGAGGGTTCTAGAAGGGTCTTGAATCTTGACATGTTTCCTTTAGGCGTTTCCTAAGTTCCATCTTGGTTTAGGTTCCAAAATTGCAACAACCACCTTGTAATCTTGAACTTATTCTCAAGTCATATAGAGTAGGCCTTAAAGAGAATAGTTGGTAAGTTGGAGCATCTCTAGACCTTGAGCTAGGATATGGCTACTTGTTTCGTTTTCAAGAACTAAGCCTTAGGGGTTGTCATGTCATGCCTTGTGTTCTTTGAAAACTCTTCCAAAGTAACCCTTAATTTTCTCCCCATGAGTGCATAGGTGGCGTTATCATAATCGTGGCATCCTATTGAAAATTCATGATGCAGGGCATCTCGTTTAGGTGAGGGAGATAATAAGTTCATCGTGGCATCATGCTCATGGTACATATAGCAGGGCATCTCACCTAAAGAGGAATAGGGGTCTAGTGGTACACTTCGTGATGGGAGATAATGGTTACTCCGGGCATGGATCCTAACAACTTGTTAAGCATGTCATTTGCATTAACCTAGGTGTTTCTATGCATTCTTGGGGATCCTAGGTTTATGCATAATGTCTTGGGTCAAGCTTGGGAACATACAAGTTCTTCTTAGGAATAGCTCCGACGTGGTCTTGTGCACGTAGAGTCTCATTAGAAATCAAGGGTACTTGCGGAAAATCTCTTATTTCGTGGATACCTCTTTCATCATCCTAGGAGGCAAAGTTGCATGGTTCGTGATATACGTTTTCCCCATATCTTGGTTTCGCTACCTAAGGTTTTCCAATGACTCCCAAACTTCATTTCCTTATACAACCTCTTGAATAAGGATTCATACAACATTTCATAATGTTGGGAGGTCATTTAGGGCTTAACTCGTAGGTAGTCTTCCGTAGGGGCAATATGGTCATTTTACCCTAATTCTTGGTTTTGCTCCTTAACGAGTTACAATGGCTTTCAAACTTCATTACCTAATCAAGCATCATAAATAAGATCTACTGTAGAGTTTCATAGCATTTGGAGGTCATCTTGGTCATGAACCGTAGGTAGATATCCTTAGGGGCATTATGGTCATTTCTCCCCGTTTCTTGGTTTACCTACTTATCTTTATCCAATGACCACAAAATTTCATACATAACCTTAGAATGATATATTATGCTCAGCAATAAAATTTCATAGGAATCAGAGCTCATTTAGTGGGTTATCTTAATGTGCCTTAAATCCTGAGTAATATGCGGATAGTAAGACCACTTACTTGATTAGCTTAGGTTGATGTCCAGAAGTTATCATTAATGAAAGTTCGATTCTGTTCTTTGAAATCCAAGCCAACCTATGTGAGCCCATGACATTAGTTTCAAGTTTGAACTCTATAAAATTATTTTTCTAATTTACATTGGTCCATTGTTAAAAGTTTTGAAATGTTATATATCTATGATTATGTTTTTATTAAAAATCTTATTTTATACGGTTTCTGTTGTATAAAAGAGTTGATAGAGTTATTTAAGTCATTATGTGCTTTCCTGAACTCTACATTGCTTTTCTTTTTTTTTTTCTCTTTCCTAGACGTCTTTTCAACTCATAATTGTCATCATACTATTAAATAGACATTATTCTCATATTCTCTAGTAGAGTTTAGGTGACATCTCCGTAGTTGGCCCCATAACGTAAGTGTTGGGTTATGGAGCATGCTGCTTATTTATAGCTCATTCTACGGTTCTACGTAGTAAATCTATATGTGGTAAATGACATATAATGCAAATGGTCATATATAGTGAAAAACGATATATAATAAAAGGCTATGGATGATTATATATGGTAAAGTTATAGTAAACTTAACCATATATATAACATCTTGGTAGTGCTTTTAAAATGTACTTTCTGCCTCCTCTATATTTTCTCTTACTGTACATACTTAAAGTCATCAATATAAATCTTTATTCAATATTCCTCCTTTCATTTTTTCTCTCTCCTATTCTTTGTGATCATCTAGATCGAGTGTGTGTGTGTTATTATGTGATGCTATGAACTAGTATCAAATTTAGGCGAGATTCATCATGATCTGTGAAGATCGAAAGCTCAAATGTTGGAATCGAGAAGTTTGATGGATCCAATTTTGATTTTTGTACGATGCAGATTGAAGATTATCTGTACCAGAAAGATCTTCACGAACCCCTGTAGGAGGTGAATTCAGATACCATGAACATGGAGCAGTAGAAGCTCAAGGATCGGCAGGCCTCAGGGTTGATCCGGTTGACGCTACCAAAAAAATACAGCGTTCAACATCCTCAAGGAGAAGACAATATCAGATCTGTTGAAGGTACTGTTGAGTATGTACCAAAAAATGTCAACTATGAACAAGGTGTATTTTATGCGGAGATTGTTCAATGTACAAATATGTGACGGTGAATCTATTGCTGATCATATAAATGAATTCAATATGATTGTAAGTCGACTGAGATCGGTGGAAATTAATTTTGAATATGAAATTAAAGCATTGGTTTGATGTCATCTTTATCAAAATTGGGGGAAATTAAAGCTAAGGTGAAATTAAAGCATCGAAAGTATTCCCATACGGTACAAGCAAATCACAACTAATTCTATAATATTTTTAGACCCTCTGCAATCGAAGCAAGTTCACGATTAGGTGTTTATTGATGAACCTCTGATCATCTCTATATTACAGCATAAATACCACTTGCATAAACATATCATAAAAAGAGATATAGTATAGTAATCTAGACATACCTTCACGTAGATGTGTCTTTTCCCATCATCAATTCTCACATCGCAGACTTTTGATTTTGGTTTCTTTATCAAACCTTCAATATTATTCAATTCAATCGTAATGAGCAACAAATCATCGAGTTTGGCCAAGAATTGAGGGAGATATTATCTACTAAAGTTCCTCAAAACCCCAAAATCGTACCTTACATTTCCAAGCTCAATCTCCTTCTATAGTCCCTCTTGGTTCACGAATCCTTCCTGAAAGTGTAAATCGTCCTCTAACGAGTCTATACCAGTCAACCACGATCAATTTCATACCCTGCAGAGAGAGAATTTAGAATATGAAACTCTAAAGCCAAACCATATAAGTCATCTTAAACTGGAAAGAGGTAGTCTCCCTTCACAAACCGGGCTCAACTACTGTTGGTGGACGGAGATGGGGAAATTTGTTCGTCTCCACCCTACTCCAAGGACGTTTCTACCAACAAGCTGATTTTGGATCAATTTAAATTTAACAAAATAATAAAAGTAATAATCAAATTTCATTAAAGGGTAACCACCTCTTTCTTTAATCAAATTTCATTAAAAGAAAATAATTTAAAAATCTATACACTTCAACCAAAGTTTATTTTCAACCAATTTTACCATGTATTTTAAAAATGTAAGTTTAATTAATTTGTTTTTTTTTCCAAATATAGAATAAATTTGACTTTCCTTTCAATTATGCTATTTTTTTTAATTATTATTTTATACATAATTAAATAAATGGATGACTATTTAATTTTTAATTTTAAAAATAGTTTTTTTTTTTAATCATTTCTTTACCATAAAATCCATTTTTGTGAAGAAAGTATTTAAATTCTAAATAAGATTTAAAAAAAAACATAACATTTTTTTAATGATGTTTCTTTCTTGGTGAGTTTTGGGAATATCTCCATTCATAGGTCTGAGATCTACATCTATGAATTGAAAGGTCCGAATGATCAACTCTGCAATCAGTTCATTTGAAAAAATTGAAACCCTTCTTTCTACCATGGGAATCTTTTAAAATGAGTTTGTGAGGATATATAGGTAAATGGGTCTCGTGTTGGACATTTAGCAAGGTTTAGAGGAGGTGACTTGAAAGTCCAATTTAGCAAGGTTAAGAGGATGTGACTTGAAAGTCCAAGTAACACATGAAACTAGTTAAACCATTAATCTAGTTAAAAGAAGAAATCAAGTTATCTTAAATGACGTAAAAAAAAGGGTTGGAATTAAGATTGGGTTAAGTATTTGATATTTTTCATGCATTAGTATCTATGTGAATGTTGATTTCAAGGATGCGCCTGAGCCATGAACCTACTAAATGGACTCTTTTCCTCATGAAATTGTAATGGAAAGCTTAAAATGACATGATAAAGTTATGTATGAAATTTTGTGGTCATTGGATTAGGTTAGGGGGCAAAGCCAAGGGTAGCTAAAAAATGACCAGAATTCCCTATAATTATGGCTCACTTGCTTACTACCCAAATGACCTTTGCATAGTGTAAATTTTTCCTTATGCTATGGTTTAGAAGGATTATGAAAATATTCAAGATCATTGGAATATGTCGAGGATTTAAACCAAGATTTGGGTTGGTAAATGACCAAAAGTACCCCATAAGAATTCTATGATATTTTCAAGACCCTAAAGAACTCTAAATGATATGAAACTTTATATGGGGCTCATTTATGATCTTAAGGGTAATTAGGTAAGATCCATGAGTTTAGGTAGTTAGAAAATTAATGATGTATCAACAAGTGGGAGTTATTTATGACCTCAAGAGACTCATTTATGGCCTTAAGGGGTGATTGTTGATGGATTATGAGGAACAAAGATGGTAGGGTTGTTGCAACCTTTGAGCATTCCATATTGGAAATATGAAAAATAGTAATGAACTTCAACTTGGGTCTACAAAGATTCTGAAAGGATATACAATGATATAGATGATCGTTGAAAAACTTACCAAGTCCATATACTTTTTACTTGGAGAGGATACCTATGTTGTTGACAGTTACGCTAACTATACATGAGAGATATTGTTAGACTATATGGAGTGCAAGTACCGATAATGTCAGATTGAGACCCACGCTATGCACCCAATATCTATCATAGTTTTCCATAACATTGGGTACTCGCGTTGACTTCATTACTGGTATCCATCCACAAACCGATGGTTAGATGGAGCGTTTGAACCATATCTTGGAAGATATATTGCGTGCCTGTGTTGGATTTTGCAGGTAGTTGAGAATTTAAGTTGTATCTTATGGAGTTCTTTTATAACACCACCTTCGTAGCAACTATTGAGATGACACTGTTTGAAGCATAATGGGGGAAATGGTGTAGGTCCTAAGTTTGCTGGGGACGAGGTAGGTGAATGAGAGTTGTTGGGATTCGAGTTAGTCCAGACTACCAATAGGCCGTACAACAGATCAGGGCAAGAATGCGCACAAATCAGAGTAGACAGAAAAATTATTCTGATAGAGGCGTAGGAGCTTAGGATTTGAAGTGGACAACATAGTATTCTTGAAGGTGGTCTTGATGAAAGGCGTCTTAAGGTTCAAATGTAAAGGCATGTAGAGCCCATGCTTCATCAAAACAATGGTATACATACTATCCCTATTACCATTCCTCTCATCAGTGCACAACGTATTTAATATGTCGATACGCCGCAAGTATATAACTGATCCAAGCAACGTGACAGATTATGAACCGCTACAGGTAGATGAGGAATTGAGTTATGACTAAAAGCCAGAAAAAATCTTTGCCCATCACGTGAAAGCTATACGCATCAGAGACATCATCTTGGTTAAAGTAATGTGGCAAAACCACAAAATAGAAGAAGCCACATGGGAATGAAAGGAAAGGAAGAGATAAGAGAAATACCCTGAGATACCACGTGAGAACGAAAGGAAGAGACGAGGGAGAAAATAACTTGAGTTGTTATAGAATTTCGACGCTTACGAGAATGAAAGTTCCTTTAGAGGTATATGATGTAGTGATCATAAAAAATAAATTAAGAAACAATAAGGAGATTACTGTCAAACTTGTAAAGACGGAGAAGAGGAGAAAGAAAATGAGGAGATTATTATGGAATCCCATAGATGATGACGTCGAGAACTCCCCATAGACTGAACCTTGTCGGCCCATTCCATTCGGCTTCAGTCCGCGTGTACGACCGAAGCCCATACACACGTGCCATCTTTCCATAGGCATTTAGTGACCTGCACACCCAAATTTACCTGCAATTGAACCTGGTTCGGCAACCCTTGCGACATCCTGCTCCATAGTTACCCCATAAACCAAACCAAATCAATATTCTGACTCACGTGCCTTCTAACGTTGGCTGAGCTAGGTTTCGGTGACTCTATTTCGACGTAGCCGACATATTTGGCTCGTATTTGAGTTATTCAAACTTTTCGGACTTGTTCTTATTGTTTTGGACCATTTCAAAGTAGTTTTTATATTTTGGGGAGCAATTAAGTGAGTATGACCTCATTTTGGTCCATCTAAGTTACCTTTTGGCTAAAAGTTGAATTTGTTGACATCGTTGGATGAATTAAATTGTATATCATGTCGTAACTTGATGACATGGGTTTACATAGGTGAAATTGAAATTTAAGGAGCGGTTTTGAACCAGCTTTAGGATTATCTTGTAACTTCGACTCAGGCCAGCTATATAAGTGGTTCTACTGTTAGCATGGTTGGATGAATTGAATGATGATGTTGGCAATGGTTGGATGAATTGAATCATACTATGAAGAGAGTAGGTTGTGACCCTCACGTATAGACAAGACAAGGTGACAACATAATAGTGATGTCCAACCAGCCACGTAAAGGCCGAAAAAAGACGAATGCCATGATGCGATCGAGGAGGATGGTGCATCATCTAACCCACCATAGAAATGTGCATAGGCAAGACAGAGGAAACAATGTTGACAGAGTGTCATTGATAGACTTGTTGAAGGGTTGGGTAAGGCCCCAAGCCATAACCTCGAAAATGGAATTTGGGCATGCAATTCTGAAGTCAAGTTTGTTCATATAAAATTTGAAAACTCATCAAATTTGGTGTCAATTGGACATAGGACGAACTCTTCATGACACAGTATGTCCATTTCTCCAAAATCATGTCTACAACTACCATATCAAAAATGTCAACTCTCCAACATCTCTTGGCCCTATGGCTAAGTGAGCTACCCTATGACATATTCATGTGTCATAGACGAGTGTTTCCGACGACTTCCCTTGAAATGGATATTCCAAGATAGTGCCGCACGACACTGGTGGGCCAAAATTGTGCCATTGTGTATGTGTCAGAGGTTGGATTATGCACTTGCTATCGATAATGGATTTTATAAATGAACTAACATGGACACAAGATGATCCAACGCCTCAATATAACTTGATGGATGGATGCTCGAGATGTCTCGATCATGTGAGCGACATATGGGTCTATTCTCGATGAGCATGATCGAGCGAGCTAAGTTAATCGATGACATCCCAGGACTTGGGATGACATCAAAACATGATGGCCATGTCAATTGGGAACCAAGATGAGAATTGAGACGTGACGTTGCACGTGAGAGACCTTGGCCTCAAGTAGAGGCAAGGTCGAGCCGAATAACTTGAACTAGTATAAAGGCAAGTCGGTTGGGTTGCAGAAGATTGAACATGCACACGTAGGCCCGAGCAAGCTTGAATTCCGCACAAGTTGTATTCGGTTGACAAAGAAATAAAAAATCACCCCTTCAATTTATAATCACTCCCTTGGATTTTTAAATTATACAACCAAGAGAATCATTTTTTTTTTTTTTTTTTTTATCAAAATGAATATGCTGTGAATTAATGAATAGTACAAAGAACTAATCTAAACTTAACTCAATGTGATTTAGACATTATTTTATTATATACATATATTCGTTTTTTTTAATAAATAGTATAATAGTTATTCAAATTTTAAGTTGAAGTATAGTCCGCTAAATTTTGGAATAAAATATTATATTGCATTAATTTTTGTGTATTGGACCTAATTCAAGATGTATTCCGTAAAAAAGGAGTGGTTCGCACTTGGACGTACGCGCCAGTCACTGGTTCAACTTAATGAAATACCTTCCTACACCTAATTGATCAAAAAATTGCAATGAGTGGCACAAACTCTTTTTTATTTCGAGCGGTGTTATAGGCCGCTAGTTGATATGTAGACGAAGATTTGCATCATGCTTTGTAATGACCAAAATTTTCTACTTAATTTAAGGTCGCTACTGTATACATATCATAAACATGAATGCGGAAATACTTCATTTAAACTTACATAAAACATAACCTTCAGCTTAAACCACAGCCGACTTACGTGTTTTGAAAACACCTTTAAAACGACACAACAAAAGACTAAATAAAATAAATAAACATTTAAATTAAAAAACATCCTATTCTAGCTTAAGATTAAGAAAATAAATGCGACTACCCTATGCATGTGCCATGGTCTCGAGTTGCGAAGTCGTCGTCAGCCGTACAGGAATGCCTCTATAATGACCCAAAATTTTCTACTTAATTTAAGGTCGCTACTGTATACGTACCATAAACATTGAATGCTGAAGACTTCATTTAAATTCCATAAAACATAACCTTTATCATAAAACACAGCCATGGACTTACATGTTTCGAAAACATCTTTAAACTACACAACAAAAGACTAAATAAAATAAATAAGAGTTTAAGTTAAAAACATCCTACTCTAGCCTAAGTCTAAGAAAATAAATATCACTATCCTATGCATGTATCATGGTCCCAAGTTGCGATGCCGTCGTCAACCGTACAGGAATGCCTTGCCTTAACCTGAAAAATGTAGTAGCACATGACTTGAGTATTTAAAGAAATACTCCGTAAGTGACCCCACTATTGGGGTTAAATGCAACAATCACATGCAAATGAGATGATGGGACCTATCTTTCAATCTGTCTTCGTACAGTGCTGTTCTAACGGGTAATTTGGACGTGTAGCATATACTCTACACCCAGCCCATACATGCGAGTATGGACACACCAGTCATTTCACACACCACTGGGCCTCATTCCTTGTCGGGCGAGCATACTCTGGGAGCTCCTTAGGCCGGACACCCGTTAGAACTAGTAACCGTCACGGCAGCGCTATGCAAAACATAACGATCGTTTTCCTGCCATTGGATGTACGCGTCCGTACCCTCGTGATGGAATAGGAGTATCCCCCAAATGCATGAGCACATATAATGCATGAGGTCCCCAATATTTTACTTTTATCATTAATGAATATAACCCCCACTATCATCTTTCATGCTTAACATGTTATTTCTCATTTTTCAGTCTACATATCATACATAATCCTAACGGGGTTACATTTCATTTCATTTATCGTAATATCATGTCATTCATAACATGTTGTATACATACAATTTATTAACATAACATAACGCTCCATGCTTTTAACATGCCATTTCATAAGGTGTAATTCATACAACAATTACCTCAATGGTCACACAAAACAATCTAAACATAACACATTGCATCACATCGTATCATAACATGTCATATCGTAAACACTTCGTGGTCATATCGTTCCCTAACTTATCATAGTCTTAACGTTCTTATACCTATCACAGTCATATCGTTACGTGAACATACCTTAGTCATATCATCACAGGAACGTATCCTAAGGCTATCGTTCTATCAATCTATCACAAACCTATCCCTTTCTACCCATATCCTAACCGTATTCTTTCATCCATCTCTCCTGTCCATAGCACTCCGGTATGTAACCTAACCTTAACGTTTCATGAACGTATCTTACTCCTATCGTTACATTTCGTTTTGTGCATCCTTCTCGTATCCTATCTCAAACATATCCTTGAACACATCGTACCGTAATTAATATCATACAATCCACATATTATAACATAACATTAATATAATATAAGCATACCGATTCACTGATAATTCACACATATCAGTATATATGACACGTGCAGAACCACAGACACGTGCCAACATCAAATATAACCATGTCGATAGTAAGGCCACTTACCTGGTTAGCTTAAGTTGTTGTCACGAATATATCTTTAATGGAAGTTCGATTTCGTCATTTGAAATCCGAGTCAACCTGTGTGAGACCATGACATCAGTTTCAAGTTTGAACTCTACAAACATATTTCTCTAATTTACGCTGGTCCATTGTTAAAGGTCTTGGAATGTTATATATCTATAATTATATTTTTATTAAAAATCTTATAATTCCATAGCTACTATTGTATAAAAGAGTAGATACAACTATTTCAAGTTATTTTGGCCTTTACTACTCTCTGTATTTACCCTTTCTATTTACTATTTACCATTTACCTTACTCTCTCTATTTAGTTTGTGGTTTTTAATTCCTTGATCTTCATTTTTTATCTGCCTTTTAATTTCCTTATCTAACCGTTTCCTGTTCACAAATTTTATTGGTCATTTTATCTTTAATCTATTCATTTGCTACTGATATAAATTTAATATAATATTACTAATTGGACATGATTTACTGGAATTCGTATAAATGATTGACATCTAGTTTCTAACTCAAAGCTAAACATTTGTAATAATTTAATTAAGATCTAACTATAATTGGTTGTGATTTCTAAAAAAAGAAATAAGATAAAAAAAAATGAAGATTTAATATATATCGATCAGATCTATCTTCACGTAAATCTGTTACTTTCTGTCGCCTAAGGATGGGTTGAAGAGAGATAATTGTGGGAAGGGATGAGAGGTTAGCTGAGAGCAGTGGGAAAATGTTATTTATTTATTTAATTATTAGTATTTTAACTATTTTTTTTATAATTATTTTTATTTGTTTATTTGTTTATTTATTTTTCGGCTATTACAGCCTGAAAGAGAGGTATCACGTTGCTTGAGTATTTGAAGAAATACTCCGTAAGTAATAAGTGACCCCACTATTGGGGTTAAATGCAAGAACATGCGAATGCAATGACGGGACCTATCATATCAGTCTATTTTTCCTACGGTACTATTCTAATTGGGCACCTTGGATGTGTACCATATACTCTACCCACAGCGCATACATGCGTGTATGGGCTCACTAGTCAGTTCGTGTAAGGACCGAGCTGACTCGATCACTCTAAAATGACCGGTAAATTTTTCGCGAAATTAAACCATTAAAATTTAAAACATAATTTACATTATGCAAAAATAGTGGGCGCATTAGTAATTTAAAATATAACATAATGGTTAAAATACAAAATAAGGAACGAACAAAAAACTTCTTAAAACAATGGGTCGAGGACGACGGGCGAGGTTTGTCTATGGCACCTGCTCCAGAGTCCGCTACCGACCTCGACCAGCTCATTATTTCCTGAAAAAAAAAATGGAGAATAAGGAATGAGTACAAGACTCAGTAAGTAGCCTACTTGTAGGCTCTTAATCGTGTCCTTGATATGCTAGGGTACCACGTTCTTTCTTTTTTGTTCTTGTTCTTGCCGTATGTTCTTGTTATGTTTCTTAATTCGTTCTCCAAGACACTTTCCTTAGGATTTACGGTACTAGACATAAACTTGTCGACCTGTGTCCGAGGCTTCATGCGTTTCAAGCGACACAGTCTTAATACCTACGCTCAAGGCTTCATACGCTCCAAGTAGCGTAGTCTAAGTCATAAGCATGATGTACCGCGGGAGGTCTTAGGAGGTTCTTGATTCATGGCTAGGGTAACTTACTCTCTTCTTGCTCCATCGTGGCCATAGGTCACTCCCCATGATAGACCATAAAGGTCAAGTGATCGATGCATGCATGAACATGGCATAGACCATAAAGGTCACGTGATCGGTGTGTACATGAACATGGCATCCTGCAAATCATAACATGGTGCAGGGCATCTCATCTAGGTGAGGGGAATGATGCCAAACATGACATCCTGCAAGAGAAACACGATGCAGGGCATCCCACCTAGAAGAGGAAACAAGGCCTCCTTAAAAAGCACCCCATGGTGGGAGGTATGGGCCACAATTGGACATGCTTAGAGTATTACCTAGCATTCTTGAATTTTGAGTCTTGAGGACTTTGGTCCCTTATGTTTGAGTGGTAACTACCATTCTTCTTGTCTTGGTAGTTGTATAGCTTGTTATTGATTCTTAATCTTGTAAGTTTCTAAGGTTCTTATTTTCTTGAGGTGTAAGTTGTTATATACATTCGTGATCATATGAACCCATCGTAATAACTAGCATGAGTTATTCTAGAAGGTCATAAGTTCATAATGGGCTCCTTAGAGGGTTTTAGAAGGGTCTTGAATCTTGACATGTTTCCTTTAGGCGTTTCCTAAGTTCCATCTTAGTTTAGGTTCCAAACTTGCTCCAACCACCTAGTAATCTTGAACTTATTCTCAAGTCATATAGAGTAGACCTTAAAGAGAATAGTTGGTAAGTTGGAGCATCTCTAAACCTTGAGCTAGGATATGACTACTTGTTTCGTTTTTAGGAACTAAGCCTTAGAGGTTGCCATGTCATGCCTTGTGTACCCTGAAAACTCTTCCAAACTAACCCTTAATTTTCTCCGCATGATTGCATAGGTGGCGTTATCATAATCGTGGCATCCTATTGAAAATTCGTGATGCAGGGCATCTCATTTAGGTGAGGGAGATAATAAGTTCATCGTGGCATCATGCTCATGGTACATATAGCAGGGCATCTCACCTAAAGAGGAATAGGGGTCTCGTGGTACACTTCGTGATGGGAGATAACGGTTACTCCGGGCATGGATCCTAGCAACTTGTTAAGCATGTCATTTGCATTAACCTAGGTGTTTCTATGCATTCTTGGGGATCCTAGGTTTATGCATAATGTCTTGGGTCAAGCTTGGGAACATACAAGTTCTTCTTAGGAATAGCCCCGACGTGGTCTTGTGCACGTAGAGTCTCATTAGAAACCAAGGGTACTTGTGGAGAATCTCTTATTTAGTGGATACCTCTTTCGTCATCCTAGGAGGCAAAGTTGCATGGTTCGTGATATACGTTTTCCCCATATCTTGGTTTCGCTACCTAACGTTTTCCAATGACTCCCAAACTTCATTTCCTTATACAACCTCTTGAGATAAGGATTCATACAACATTTCATAATGTTGGGAGGTCATTTAGGGCTTAACCCGTAGGTAGTCTTCCGTAGGGGCATTATGGTCATTTTACCCCTAATTCTTGGTTTTGCTCCTTAACGAGTTACAATGGTTTTCAAACTTCATTACCTAATCAAGCATCATAAATAAGATTTACTGTAGAGTTTCATAGCATATTGAGGTCATCTTGGTCATGAACCGTAGGTAGATATCCTTAGGGGCATTATGGTCATTTCTTCCTGTTTCTTGGTTTACCTACTTATCCTTATCCAATGACTGCAAAATTTCATACGTAACCTTATAATGATATATTATGCTCAACAATAAAATTTTATAGACATCAGAGCTCATTTAGTGGGTTATCTTAATGTTCCTTAAATCCCGAGTAATTTGGTCGGTTTAAAGCCTTAACTCACGGTTCTTTGGATTTTTCTTTCATATATCCTTGTGTCATACTTCATTTAGGGTTCATATGAAAATCCAAGCGATTCCTACAAATATTTCTTAATAAAAAGCCAATGTGGCTACTTACCTCATCGTCGACGTTCGGGACCTCCATTCTTGAGCTTCCGGTATCCGAATTACTTCCAATTTCCTTTCACTGACTCCTTATTGTGTCTAGTTTCTTTTTGTTTACCGTAACCTAAGATATTCACCTCCAAAGTTCGTCCAAAATCATTTTTCTCACCGGAGCTAAAACAGGGGATTCATCATTGGGCAACCAATTTTGGGGGTTTTCAAGGCCCGATTTCTCCATGGAACCTCTTCCATATCCTTTCCTCAAGCTACATGAATTAGTTTGGGGGACATTCATTGAGTGTGGGACCTTAATTTTGAGAGATCGTTCTCGGTATGCAACTTCCCGAAACGTCGAATTTTCAATCTCTTGGGTAACTTGTTCTACGACGTTTCGACTCTCGATTCCTTCATCAAAATTACTCAAATCATTCCTCTGAAGCTAAAGAAATCCTTACTTTGAAGGAAAAGGGACCGTAGATAGGATTTCGTCACTTATCCCCAACTTAAGCGCTCTGATTATGATTAGAGGGGCATTTTCGTAATTATCCATCCTTCTAGGGGTATTTTGGTAATTTGCCACTTTTTGAATATTTTATTATTATTTTCTTCGAAAACTCTGTAATTTTTCTAAATATTTTTCATCCCTTGTTGGTCATTTTTCTTTTCTTTAGAACATATTGCATCACAATATATCATATCATAAACAATTCAATTTATCACATATCTCATACCATAACATACTTCATATCATATGACAACATATATATATATATATATCCGTCATTCACATATCGTATCATAATCATATCATAGCGTAAACACTTCGTGGTCATATCGTTTCCTTACTTATCATAGCTTAACGTCTTATATCTATCACAATCATGTCGTTACATGAACGTACCTTAGTCATATCATCACATGAACGTATCCTAACGCTATTATTCTATCAATTTATCACAAAACCTATCCCTTTCTACCCATATCCCTTACTACACATAACCTAACCATATCCTTTTATCCATCTCTCATATCCATAGCACTTCGGTATGTAACCTAACCTTAAAATTTTATGAACGTATCTTACTCCTATCGTCACATTTCGTCTTGTGCATCCTTATCGTATTCTATCTCAAACATATCATTGAACACATCGTATCGTAATTCATATATTATAACATATACATAACATATGATAAGCATATCAATCCACAAACAACTCACACATATCAATATATATGGCACGTGCTGATCCACGAGGCACGTGTTGTAACAACCTGGACAAAAAAAAAAAAAAAAAAAAAAAAGAGAGAGTAATAAGAACAAGTAAATAATAATTAAAAAAAAAAAAGTAAATTATCACTCTCTGAGAAAAAAGGAACGAAACAAAAACAAAATAAAATGGCAGATTTTGAGAAGGGAAAAATGAGAAAAAAGAAACAAAGGAAAGATCACAGATTTTGGGAGAGAAGAATTGGAGATGACCTTCACTTCAAGCAGATTTAATAGGAATGGAAAGAGACCGAAAAGTAATGGTAAGTTAGATCTCCTTTTCTTTTATCTTTTGCCAGAGATGGAAAAGTTATTTAGATCTCAATTTCAATTATTTAAATTTTTGGATAACTGATCAAAAATCAAAATTGATTGAAAATGCATCATTTTTAGGAAAGAGAAGAAAATCACAATTGATGGATGCATAGGCATTTTTACTGAGGAAAACTAAAATAGATTGAAAATGACTTGTATAGACCCATTGATAGTAGTTTTTATGAAAGAGAGAAAACATAATAGATTGAAAAAGGAAAGAGAAGAAAATAGAATAGAAAATGGCTTTGTATGATGAGAGTAGTTCTTTTAGTAAAGAGAAGAGAAAAAAAAAGATTGAAAATGACTTCTGTTAATTGATAGTCATAGGAGAAGAAAAAAGAATTGATTGAATATTATTTTATAATTGCATAGTCATTCATATGAAACAAAAAGAAGACAGAGAGTGGAGAAACAAAAGTGTACAACAGAGAGAAGGAAAATGGTAGATGTGAGAAATTATTATTATTTGTACCAAGAGAATATAATATTATAACAAACCATAGTTGGATTGAATGATTGAAGCACCATGAAATAATATTGACATATTTTCAATTTAAGTTTTACTACCCAACCAAAATTTAGAAACAATGAAAATGTGGAATTCGATTTTTTTTACGAAGACCGTTTTAGAGCTGTATTTCACATTGTTAGTTGGATTATTAATTAAAATGTGAAATGCTAACGAAAGGTGACGAACGGTTCGATATGAAGCGAACTCTAGCAACCTTTGGAGCAGCTCTCGAGGAACGGGAGCTTACGTTAATTAAATTAGGGAATACTTCGGCTAAGGCCAACCAGGTAAGTGGCCTTACTATAGGATAGGCTAAAAAATTGTATGAGTTACGATGTTGTATGAACTATGTCGTACAATGCGGTATATAAGTTATGATGATGTATGACTTATGATGATGTGTGGGTTATGATACCTGATGATGTGCTCAGTATATATATATTTTTTTGATGAATGTCGTACTTGATATGTTTGATGCACTTTGTGGTAATATGATGAGTATGATGATTGTGTGACGTTTACCTTAATATGATGATGTTTTCCATATTGAGCATGGTATATGATGATGAGTGTCACATTGCATCATGTTGTTAGATCGACATAGGACACAACCCTAAGAGCGTGAAAATGATATTAATATAAATATCCACTAATGTGTTACCTAGAGTAACAAAGAGATGAGACTAGACGGTTGTGTCAGAAGAGACATTATGATGGATTTAGAGGGACCTCATACATATTGTATGTTCATAAGCATAGGGCTACTTCCCCTAGAGATGATGAGTGTGGACGCGCACCATATGATGAGCGCGAATGCGCACAAGTGCGAATGCACACAGATGAGGGTGTTCATGAGGCGCATGACACTATGTGGTTCTGCTGACCTCCGGACGTCGCTACAGATTAGCTTGACCAGAGGGTCCAGGGGGTGTGCAAGCGCCCTGAGGATTCACACTCGCACGTGTGAGTCGTGTGTAGGGAAGTACTCCACATCCAATTTATCCGAGACTGGAGGCCACCCCTAAGATGATTAGAGATAGGTCCCTAAATCATGATTGCATGTGTTTGCATTTTCATGGCCCTCTATAGTGGGGCCACTTACTGAGTATTCTTTGAAATACTCAGGCCGTGTGCCACATCATTTTTCAGGTAAAGGCAAGGCGCACTTGTACGGAGGACGGCGACATCGCGAGCAGAGACTGTGGCATGTGCATAGGGTAGACTCATATTTAAATTTCTAGTCTTAATTTAGAATAGGTTGTTTTGCATTTCATTGTTTTAAATTATTTTGTATTTGTTTTTGTTTTCTCTAAATTTCAGTATTTCATATTTAAAGACGTAAGACCATGGCTGTGTTTTCCAGAGAAGAAGTTGTTTTAAACGTTTTTTGAAATTTACATTATCAATTATGTTCATGTATGAGTTATATTTCTGCATTGTAGATGAGCACGAGACGTTAGTAGCGACTCTGAGTATGTGGAAAATTTAGGGTCGTTACAGTGGGTATCAGAGCTCTAGGTTTTAGATTCTGTATACTAGCCTACAATGTAGGCTTGGCACATTCCATGGTCCCAACGTCGATGCCCCGTCACCGTCAGGTACGCCTTGTACAAGATAAGAAAAGAGAAACGTTTTCAAACTCGCATGCATTTTTATGTTAATGTTACTGAAATTGTTGTTATATTTCATGTATTTATTTAAGAGCATGATGTGATGTGTTGCATGCTGAGTGATTTTGTTTGCAATATGATGTGAACTTAGTAGATGTGATGCATAGCATAATTTCATAGGTAATGAGCCTTAGACGTAAGAGATGCTATCTTGGTTTCTAGAACCATGTTGCCTAGACCATGCAAAAGAGTAAGACGAGGAAGGGGACGACCTCCTATTAGAGATAGAGGACGAGGTGAGGTTGAAGAGAGCCCACCTCCAGAGGGATCAGAGACAGGGTTTGAATTAGAACCCTTATTGTATGTATGGTCGGCAAGCAGCCCTTAGAGGGTAGACGTAGTAACTAAGAATAGAGTAAAGAATGACCAAGCAATAGTAGCCGACCAAGCTCTAAGCGTAGTCCTAATAGTAGTAAAGATGACCGACTTCGACGTAGTACTAGGCATGGATTGACAAGCTGCAAACCATGCTATTATAGAATGTCGCAAAAAAAAAAAAAAAAAAGTGATTATTCTCACCATCGGTGGGACCTAGCTTTAAATTTAAAGGCACAAATAGCGAGGCAACCCCAAAGGTAGTCTTGATGATGAAAGCAAAGAGATTAGTCCAACAATGCGGTTGGACTATATTAGCATGTGCCGTAGACGTAAGAGGAAAAGAAAAGACCCTAGAAACCGTGTCCATCGTAAATGAGTTCCCAAATGTGTATCCGAATGACCTACCTGGAATACCCCCTTCTCGAGCGATCGACTTAATCATTGAACTCGAGCTAAGAACTGGGCCTATTTCTAAAGCACCCTATCGCATAGCGCTAGCAGAGTTAAAAGAACTCAAGGCGCAATTACAAGACTAACGGGATAAAGGGTTCATTCGACCTAGCATATTTCCCTAGGGTGCGCCAGTGTTGTTTGTTCAGAAGAAAGATGGATCGATGCGTTTGGGCATCGATTACAGAGAGTTAAATAAGAGAACCATAAAGAACAAATACCCTCTGCCTAGAATAGAAGACTTACTCGATCAACTAAGAGAAGCGACGATATTTTCTAAGATAGACCTGCGGTCAGGTTATCATTAAATAAAGAGTAAAGAAAAAGACGCACCAAATACAACATTTAGGACAAGGTATGATCGCTATAAGTTCGTGGTATGTCATTTAGCCTCACCAATGCTCCAGCTGTGTTAACGGAGTTAATGAACTAAGTGTTCAAGGACTGTCTAGACACTTTTGTGATCGTGCTCATTGATGACATCCTAGTGTACTCGAAAACAGACTTGGAACACCAGGAACACCTCTTAAAAGTCCTAGCAACCTTAAGAGAGAACAAGTTATATGCCAAGTTCTCAAAGTGTGAATTTTGGTTACGATAAGTCTCTTTCCTAGGATACGTGGGCGACAAAGGACGGAGTATCTGTAGATCCTACTAAGGTCAAAGCGGTCACGAAGTAGGAACGCCTAACTTCGGTAACATCAATACAGAGTTTCTTGGGACTAGCAAGATACTATCGAAGGTTCGTGTAGGACTTCGCTAGAATAGCCTCGCCTTGACACAGCTAACGAGAAAAGGGTTACCATGTATATGAAATGATGCTTGTGAGGCAAGCTTCCAAAACCTAAAAGAGAGATTGGTAACCGTCCCGGTACTCACGGTACCCGAGATCTCAGAAGAGTACGTAATCTATAGTGATGCCTTCAAAGAATGGACTAGGATGTGTGTTAATGCAACATGTTAAAGTTCTTGCATACGCGTCCCGTCAACTAAAAGAATACGAAGATAATTACCCTACCCATGACCTGGAGCTGGCCGCTATAGTGTTCGCGCTGAAAATTTGGTGACACTACCTGTATGGAGAGAAAATTCAAAGTTTAACCGACCACAAGATTTTAAATATTTCTTCACCCAGAAAGACTTAAATATGAGACAGAGAAGGTGGTTAGAATTGGTGAAGGACTACGATGTAGATATCCAGTACCACCCTGGAAAAGCAAATGTGGTCGCAGACGCTTTGAGTAGAAAGGCGGCCCACTCTTCGGCCCTCATTACGAGGGAAGTAAGGGTACAAAGAAAATTCGAGGGAGCCAACATAGTTGTAGCGATCGAGAGAGTCATGGTACAACTGGCCCGACTTACAGTGCAACCTACACTTAGACAAAGAATGGTTACCTCCCAACGAGAGGATTCAAACCTACAAAAAGTCTTAAGCAGGGACGCCTATATGTCTCGATAATAGAGGAGCTAAGGAAAGAAATACTAACGAAGCTCACAACTCGCCATTTGCCATGCACCCAGGAGATACAATGATGAATTTAAAACAACACTTTTGGTGGAAGAGCATGAAGAGGGACGTGGTCGAGTTTGTGAGCAAGTGCTTAGTTTGTCAACAAGTGAAATCTCCTAGATAAAAGGCGGTGGGGTTGTTGCAGCCCCTAAGCATACTAGAGTGGAAGTGGGAAAACATAGCAATGGACTACATAGTAGGATTACCTAAAACGCTTAAAGGCTATACAATGATCGGATAGTTGTCGATGGGTCGACCAAGTTGGCACAGTTCCTACCTGGGAAAGCTACATATACAGTTGAAAATTGGGCACAGCTGTATGTGAAAGAAATAGTAAGATTACATGGAGTCCCAGTATTTATAGTGTCAGGTCGGGACCCATGCTTTACATCAGCGTTCTAGCTCGGACTTCAAAAAGCGCTGGGTACCCGCATCGACTTTAGTACCGCTTTCCACCCCGAGCGTTTTTCCACGAGCGTTTTTTTTAAACCAACTTCTACAGGACATGTTACGCGCTTGCGTACTAGATTTTAAGGGAAGTTGGGATTCCAAACTCCACCTCATGGAATTCTCGTATAATAACAATTTCCAAGCAACTATTGAAATGACACCATTTGAGGCCCGATACGAAAAACAGTGTAGGTCCTCACTATGCTGGGACAAAGTAGGCGAGAGAGAGTTAGTAGGACCCGATCTGGTTCGAGGCTGTCCAGAAAATTCGAGCAAGGATGCGTATCGCTCAAAGTAGACAGAAAAAGCTACGCCAATGTAAGAGGTGGCACCTATGAAAGGTGTCTTGAGATTCAAACGTAAGGGCAAGTTAAGTCCTAAATTCATTGAACCTGTAACGACCCAGATTCACCGCTAGCAGATATTGTCCTTTTTGGGCTTTCCCTTTCGGGCTTCCCCTCAAGGCTTTAAAACGCGTCTGCTAGGGGAAGGTTTCCACACCCTTATAAAGGGTGATTTGTTCTCCTCCCCAACCAATGTGGGACATCACAATCCACCCCCCTTCGGGGCCCAGCGTCCTCGCTGGCACTCGTTCCTTTATCCAATCGATGTGGGACCGCTCTCAAATCCACCCCCCCCTTTGGGGCCCAGCGTCCTTACTGGCACACCGCCTCTTGTCTACCCCCTTCGGGAAATAGCGAGAAGGCCGACACATTGTCCGGTGACTAGCTCTGATACCAACTATAACGACCATAATATTTTACCTATTTAATCTAAGGTCATTACTATACTTTGAAATGTGGAATATACATTTAATGGACCCTATTCATAAATGCTGTTCGCACTCGCCTTATTATTACCTCAAAAAAAAAAAAAAAAAGATTACAGGGGAAAAAGGGAAACATTATTGAAAGAAAGGAAAAACAACAAAACCAAGAATGAATAGTTTATTCTACCCTAAGGTTTATTATGCAAATACATTTCATCCTATTCTAACCTATACTAGAAATGGAAAAAAAACAACCAACTACCCTATGCATGTGCCACGATCCTGAGGTATCCGATGCCGTCAACGTTGTCACATGGGTGCCTTGCCCTTATATGCAAAAGTAAAGTAGCACGAGGCTTGAGTATTTCTAGAATACTCAGTAAGTGACCCCACTATTGGGGCTTAATGCAACAATCACATGCAATGAAATGATGGGACCTATCTTTCGTTTCGTTTCGTTTCGTTTCATTTCGTTTCGTTTCGTTTCGTTTCGTTTCATTTTCCCTACGGTGTAATCCTAACAGGTAATCGTTGACGTGTACCATATACTCTACATGCAGCCCATACGTGCGAGTATGGGCTCACCAGCTAGTTCGCACACCGCTGAGCCACTGTCCCTAGCCGGTGGGCATGCTCTAAGGGCCCACCAGGACCCGTTAAAACTAAAACCGTCACGGCAGCGCTATGCAGGGCATAACGATCGTTGTCCTGCCATTTGGATGTACGCGTCCGTACCCTCGTGATAGGATAGGGGTATCCCCCCAAATGCATGATCACACAATATGCATGAGGTCCCACTAGTCCTACAGTCATCATTTAATGAACATAACCCCGTGTCACGTTTTCATGCTTACATGTCATTCTCATTCTCATTTCGTTACATATCATACATATTCCTAGCGGGGTTATGTATCATGCAATTTACCGTATTTCATGTCATCCAATTCATTCAGTTACAATTCAATACTCATACAACAAGCCATAATCGTACAAGGGCCACACATCGTCACATGCATTCATATCACATCAACTAAGCAGCATAAATAACATACATTCACGTTCACATGATTTCGTACTTAAGCACAATAATCTAGCATACAATGTATCATATCATAACCAAGTCATAACGTAAACACTTCATAGTCATATTGTTCTCTAACTTACCATAGCCTTAACGTTCTTATACCTATCACAGACATATCATTACGTGACGTACCTTAGTCATATCGTCACAAGAACGTACCCTAACGCTATCGTTCTATCAATCTATCACAAACCTATCCCTTTCTACCCATAACCTAACCGTATTCTTTCATCAATCTCTCCTATCCATAGCACTTCGGTATGTAACCTAACTCTAACATTTCATGAACGTATCTTAATCCTATCGTTACATTTCGTTTTGTGCATCCTTATCGTACCCTATCTCAAACATGTCCTTGAACACATCGTACCATAATTATTATCATACAAACCACATATTATAACATAACATAACATAACATATAGGAAGCATATCGATCCACAGACAATTCACACATATCAATATATATGACACGTACAGAACCACAGGGCACGTGTCAACATCAGATATAACCATGTCGATAGTAAGGTCACTTACCTGGCTAGCTTAAGTCGTTGTCAAGTATATATTCTTACTGAAAGTTCGATTCCGTCCTTTGAAATCCAAGTCAACCTATGTGAGCCCATAACATCAGTTTCAAGTTTGAACTCTATACAATTATTTCTCTAATTTACCTTGTTAAAATTATGATATTTAGTGTTAGACAGAATTTAATGGAGTTTCATGCCCTCTCATATCTCCGGTTATATTTTTAAATTCTGTTTAACAAATCTTCCCTCAATCTTCCCTCCCTCATGGTAATTATTTTCGTTCCCATTCGGTAAATAGATTTTCAGTTTTGTAAACATATGTAAATAAGATATTACTCTAATTCTATATTTATTTTCATTCTGTAAACCGATATTATTGGCCAATTTTAATTTGGCTACTATCTTACAGATTTATGATCTGCCAGCTAAAATTTTATTGATTCTAACCTTATTTCCTCTAACTTTGGATCCGATGCTAACAAAAATCTAATTAATTGAACATGGGATCTGATTATTACAGGTAAGATAGGAAAAAGATTTGATCCTAAATTAATTTCTTATAACCGTAACTAAATTAATTTATTATAACCATAACTAAATTAATTTCTTATAACCATAACTATAAAGAAAAGGAAATCTGAGATAGAATTTTAATGTAATAACTGACAAAAATCTCTAAATCTGCAATCTGTTCAAACCCATTTTACTTATTCTCAAATCTGACCATGGTTGTTTTCTGTTTCTTTCTTTTTGTGCAGGTTTTCTGTTTCTTTCTTTTTTTGCACAGAGTAGATAGGTAGAGGAGAGATAATTGTGGGAAGGAATTAGGGGTTAGTGGAGAGAGATGGGGAAAGGTTTATTTTTTATTTTTTATTTTTTTATTTTTTTAATTAATTTATTTTTTATTTTTTTATTATTATAATTTTAACTATTTTTATTTGTTTATTTCTTTATTTATTTTTGGGCTATTACATTATATCCCTCTAAAAGAAACTTCGTCCTCGAAAGTGTTTTAATCTTGGAATAACTCGAGTCCTTATTCTAAGAGTTCTTCGTTAAGTCTTCAAGTTCCATTAAGTAAAAATTCTTAACAAGTATACCTTAATTCGTATGAGTCATAACATTTATTTGCATGCATAAAACTTTCATAAGCCTATCACTTTGCATTAGTAAAATCTTTGAATCCTTATAAGGTGTCTTGTCATGTAGTTAGGTATTTTAAATCTTAATTCATACTCCAAAAGGGTCTTTTGGTCATTTACCCCCAAATCTTGGTTTAATTCTTCAGCATATTCCATTGGTCTTGTAACTTTGTGTAATCCCTTTACACCATGATATAAGGCTCCTCATCAAATTTCATGTCATTTAGAGGTCACTTTGGTCATAAACTAGTGGTACGTAATTATAGGGGCATTTTAGTCATTTTACACCTACACTTGGTTTAGCCTGTTATCATAACCTAATGGTCACCAAATTTCGTACATAGCCTTATCATGTCATTTTGGGTCTTCTTCTAAAATTTCATGGACAACATAATTCATCTAAGGTTCGTGGTTCTAGCACTTCATTGAAATAAATGTGCAAGTGTACAATAAGGTTGGAAAACTTACATAGTTCCTTTTTTATTTATTTATTTATTTATTTATTTTTATTTTTTATTTTTACTGTGATTCCATCTACTAGATCAATAGTTTTACTAGTTTCTGCTTTACATTGTTCTCCAAATCAAATTTTCTACATTTTAGCTAAAGGTTCACTAATTGACGTGTTTGTCCATACATCCTCAAAATCTCATTTTAGAATACAGGATCTCGGCCTACACAAGAAAATTGTTGGTAAAACTCCAAATGTCACTTTCTTTTGATCTAAATTTTTCCTCTCCTTATCATTAAAGAAAGACAACGAAAAATTCTAGGGTAGAAACCTTCTCGAGAATTTCTCTTGAGATTCGAACCCATAGCTGATGATAGAACTAGAATAGATATTTTTTTGTTTCCTACTCGCACGCATTCATACCTTTGTTTCTCGATCAATCTCTAATTCTAATCTTCCTCTCCAATCAAATATTATGGTGCCGGTATAGATCGAAATTTCATTATAGTTCAATTCTGAAAGGTAATGGATACCGGGACTTTGCAATATTTGACGGATCACAATTCTATATAGTCCATTTACTATAGAAGTTTCCAGGGAATTCATTAGCGAAATGTTTTCAATTAAAATTGTTCATTTTCCATATTTTTAATAATTAAAAAGAAAGAAAAAATTGTTTTCCTTTCCTCATTATTGTTTGTGTCCACTTGATTTGGTTCATCATTAATGTCTCATCTTTGTAGATGAATTTCACATACAAATTTGCCTATTTTTCCATACAAAATCAAGAAATTTGTAATACTTCTTCTCTTTTGGCTACATACCCCAATTCTAGTAAATTTTTGGGGTCAAAATCATGACATGAAACTGGTTAAGAACTCCACTCTATCCCAATGCAAATAGAATGCACTAATAAATCACATAGATCTAGGAACGACTTCCTGTATTTGATTTGTGGTGAAGCTAGAGTTTGAGGATTTGGTAACTTTCATTGGAAACATTGTCAAATGGGCTTTTCTCTCGGTTTCCTTATTAGTACAGCCCAAAACTAATGCTCCTATAACCATAACGGAAAGACATCACAACCCTTTTAATGCCTTTTACTATGAAGAATGGGCTTAACAAAATTCTCTTATAAAAATTGGTATTATATAAGCATGGTGGATATCCTCACATGCCATAAAACTTGGGATACTTGAAAATCAAACTTAAAATGACAGTTTTGAAACTTTAACTATAGTAATACCTTTTAATCAGGTTGACATTGCTAGGAAAAATTGATTGGTAATTTTCTACAACAATTTGTTTATGTTGAGCTTCCTGAGTGCATTCGTATAGGATTACCACAAAACTTCTAGTTGATTTAGAGACAATGTCCCACTCTAATCCTCATGTGTCTCCCGCCCAAGTTCATCTTAAATCATGGTTTCTTAAATTTAAGGTACCTTGACAATCTTATACCATAGTCCATCTCTATATACCTCTAAAATTTTGACCATATCATAATACCTCATCCAAATTGTGGCTCGATACTTTTAAATCATCTCACAACTTCCATAATTGTGGTTGTATTATTATTATTTTTTTTTTCCTTTTTTATTATTATTATTATTATTTTATATAGTTTTCAAGCCTTATTAAGGTAGGAAAGTTTTCTACATCTCAGTACTAACAAAGCTCATCTTCCATTAACGACACTTATGTCATTCACCAATTAATTTAAGTATACATGTTTTAAACTTTTATGGTCTTTAACTCAAATTTTTTTTTTTTTGTTTACAGGTACTTTAATTTCATCTTTACATACTTCAAAGTTATAAAGTTTTCTTTCAGACACTACCACTTTTAATATCTATCGTATACTATAGGATATTGACATCTATATCAAGTTTCTTAGGTCATTTTATTTCATCTAAAACTACTTACTCTTCCGTATACATTGGTACAGTTCTCCCCATCTCTATGATCGTAAGACTGTATAGTTTATTTATGTAAAGACGTCTAACTAAAACATATGATCTTGCTTAGCAAAGTCAATTTCATAGCAACCCTAACATTTAGTAGCTTACTAAACTATAGCTACTAATTCACACCAACAATCTCAGTAAATCTAAACATCATCAATACAACAATTTACTTTCACATTCCATGCAAGGTAAAACATAACTCATCAATACAACAATTTACATTCACATTCCATGCAAGGTAAAATATAACGTATTCTAAATAATAATAAATATAGAATTAAGCTAACATGAATGCAGTAAATAATATTACAATCAATAGAGTAAAGTCCAATATGAGTTATATTTTATAATGACCAAACAATAATAACATACACAATCAACGACATTTCATTTTCTTATGTTACGCAAGACATACCTGACGGAGCGGGGCACCGACGGTGGGACCATGGAACATGCCAAGCCTACATCGTAGGCTAGTCTACAAGATCTATAACCTAGAGCTCTGATACCATTTGTAACGACCCAGATCCACCGCTAGCAGATATTGTCCTCTTTGGGCTTTTCCTTTCGAGCTTCCCCTCAAGGCATTAAAACGTGTCTGCTAGGGAAGGTTTCCACACCCTTATAAAGGGTGATTTGTTCTCCTCCCCAACCAATGTGGGACATCACAGGACCATTCGAGATCCTAGAGCGAGTTGGTCCAATAGCGTATAAGTTAGCCCTACCTCCAGCCCACTTAGGAGTACACGATGTATTTCACGTGTTGAGGCTGAGGAAGTACATTACGGACCCTATCCACGAAATAGACTACGGACCACTCCAACTCAATGAAGATCTGAGCTACGAGGAAAAACTAGTAAAAATCTTAACTAGAGAAGTAAAAACCTTACGCAACAGGAATATTGCGTTCGTTAAGGTACTGAGGCGGAATCACCACAGCGAGGAAGCCATGTGGGAGAGTGACGACGAAATAAGAGAAAAATACCCCGAGAGTTTGAGACTTTCGAGGACGAAAGTTATTTTAGGGGTAGATAATGTAACAACATGTACAAAAAAAAAAAGAGATAATAATAAGAATAAGTAAATAATAATTAAAAAAAAAAAAAAGTAAATTATCACTCTCTCTCTCCAATGTAGGCAAAATGATCTGAGAAAAAAAAAAGGAACTACACAGAAACAAAAAAAAAAATGGAAGATTTTGAGAAGGGAAAAATCAGAAAGATGAAACAAAGAAAAGATCACAGATTGTGGGAGAGAAGAATTGGAGATGGCCTTAGCTTCAAGCAGATTTAATAGGAAGGGAAAGAGACCAAAAAGTAATCGGTAAGTTAGATCTCCTTTTCTTTTATCTTTTGCCAAAGATAGAAAAGTTATCTTAGATCTCCTTTTCAATTATTTAGATTTTTGGATATCCGATCAAAAATCAAAATTGATTGAAAATGGCTTTGTAATTGCATCTAAATTGAATCATCATTTTTAGGAAAGAGAAGAAAATCACAATTGATGGATGCATAGTCATTTTACTGAGGAAAATTAAAATAGATTGAAAATGACTTCTGGAATTGGATAGAGAGAGGAGAAAACAGAATAGATTGAAAATAGCTCCGTTCATAGTTGTTTTTAGGAAAGAAAAGAAAACATAATAGATTGAAAAAGGAAAGAGAAGAAAATAGAATAGAAAATGGCTTCTGTTGATGAGAGTAGTTTTTTTTAGGAAAGAGAATAAAAAAAAATTGAAAATGGCTTCAGTTAATTGATAGTCATACTAGAGAGGAGAAGAAAACAGAATTGATTGAATATTATTTTATAATTGCATAGTCATTCATATGAAAGAAAAAGAAGACAGAGATATAGGAGAAACAAAAGTGTACGAGAAAATGGAAAAAATGGAAGATGTGAGAAATTATTATTATTTGTAGCAAGAGAATATAATATTATAACAAACCATAGTTGGATTGAAGGATTGAAGCACCATGAAATAATATTGACATATTTTCAATTTAAGTTTTACTATCCAACCAAAATTTAGAAACAATGAAAACGAATTCAATTTTTTTTACTAAGACCGTTTTAGAGCTGTATTTCACATTGTTAGTTGGATTATTAATTAAAATGTGAAATGCTAACGAAAGGTGACGAACGGTTCGATATGAAGCGAACTCTAGCAACCTTTGGAGCAGCTCTCGAGGAACGGGAGCTTACGTTAATTAAATTAGGGAATACTTCGGCTAAGACCAACCAGGTAAGTAGCCTTACTATAGGATAGGCTAAAAAATTGTATGAGTTACGATGTTGTATGAACTATGTCGTACGATGCGGTATATGAGTTATGATGATGTATGACTTATGATGATGTGTGGGTTATGATACCTGATGATGTGCTCAGTATATATATATTATTTTGATGAATGTCGTACTTGATATGTTTGATGCACTTTGTGGTAATATGATGAGTATGATGATTGCGTGACGTTTACCTTAATATGATGATGTTCTCCATATTGAGCATGCTATATGATGATGAATGCCACATTGCATCATGTCGTTAGATCGACAGAGGACACAACCCTAAGAGCGTGAAAATGATATTAATATAAATATCCACGAGTATGTGTTACCTAGAGTAACAAAGAGATGAGGCTAGAGGGTTGTGTCAGAAGAGACATTATGATGGATTTAGAGGGACCTCATACATATTGTATGTTCATAAGCATAGGGCTACTTCCCCTAGAGATGATGAGTGCGGACGCGCACCATATGATGAGCGCGAATGCGCAAAGGTGCGAATGCACACAAATGAGTGTGTTCATGAGGTGCATGACACTATGGGGTTCCGCTGACCTCCGAACGTCGCTATAGATTAGCTTGACCAGAGGGTCTAGCGGGTGTGCAAGCGCCCTGGGGATTCACACACGCCACGTGTGAGTCGTGTGTAGGGAAGTACTCCACATCCAATTTATCCGAGACTGGAGGCCACCCCTAAGATGATTAGAGATAAGTCCCTAAATCATGATTGCATGTGTTTGCATTTGCATGAAATACTCAGGCCGTGTGCCACATCATTTTTCAGGTAAAGGCAAGGCGCACTTGTACGGAGGACGGCGGCATCGCGAGCAGAGACTGTGGCACGTGCATAGGGTAGACTCATATTTAAATTTCTAGTCTTAAATTAGAATAGGTTGTTTTGCATTTCATTGTTTTAAATTATTTTGTATTTGTTTTTGTTTTCAAATTTCAATATTTCATATTTAAATACGTAAGACCATAGCTGTGTTTTCCAGAGAAGAAGTAATTTTAAACGTTTTTTAAATTTACCTTATCAATTATGTTCATGTAAGAATTATATTTCCGTATTATAGATGAGCATGAGACGTTAGTAGCGACTCTGAGTATGTTGAAATTTAGGATCGTTACACGTGTCAACATCAAATATAACTATGCCGATAGTAAGACCACTTACTTGATTAGCTTAGGTTGATGTCCAGAAGTTATCATTAATGAAAGTTCGATTCTGTCCTTTGAAATCCAACCCAATCTATGTGAGCCCATGATATCAGTTTCAAGTTTGAACTCTATAAAATTATTTTTCTAATTTACATTGGTCAATTGTTAAAAGTTTTGAAATGTTATATATATATGATTATGTTTTTATTAAAAATCTTATTTTATATGGTTTCTGTTGTATAAAAAAGTTGATAGAGTTATTTAAGTCATTCTGTGCTTTCCTGTCTTCCAAGTCATTCTGTGCTTTCCTGTCTTCCGTATTTGCTTTTCTTATTTTTTTTTTATCTGTATTTACTCTATTGCCTTTTACTTTTCTTGTTTTTCTCTTTATCTGTATTACTCCCTTTTAATTTTGTTCACAAATTTTCTTTGCCATTTTATTTTTAATCTATTCATTTGTCTACTCATATAAATTTATTGATCTAATATTATTAATCTAATGTGATTTACTAGAATTCATATAAATTATTGGCATTTAGTTTCTAACTCAACTAAACAATTGTAATGATTTAATGAAGATTTAACCATGATTGCTGTGATTTCTAAAAAAAATAGGACAAAAAAAATTAAGATTTAATATATATCTTACTGATGTCTTTAGGTAAATCTTGTCTGGTGAATTGGGTAAAGTTCCTCAAATTAAATCTGTCAATTATTGTTTTTCTGTTTTTTGCAAACTGTGATTTTTTTAATGAGAGTTTACTGGAGAGAAAGGAGGAAGATTGTTTCTCTTTCTTTTAATAGCAAAACGAGGAGACATAATCAATTGCTAAACCGCCCACTACTTCTACGCAGTAAAGAAAGGAAAAGAAAAAGGCAAGTTTGGTAGGTTTTACATATCTTTATAACCATCATTTCCAAGCTTCAATGGAACACAATTGTTTTCCATATCTTTTTTGAGAGCTACTTCGACTTCACGAATGGCTCGACACGAGGGGAGCAGCGGAGCGGTTTCGATGAGCACGGTGGCTGTTGTAATGGCGTTGCTGCTGCTGACTGACTGGCTTCGAACATGGCGATGCTGCTACAACTTTTGTTGTTGGCGACTCGAACGGATGGAACCTGGGCACGGAAGGATGGCCTAATGGCAAGGTGTTTAGAGCCGGTGACATATTAAGTGAGTTTTCAACTCTCGTTTTGATAGTTGAATAGTAACTGATGTTTTACTTGCGTAATCGTATTTGTTAAGAATGATGCTTTGATACTATGTTAAAAATGAAAAACAGAAGTGGGATCGAAAGTTCGAGAAAAGAGAAAATATTCTACTAACCAAATCCCGAAGATAAGATAAATTATATCAAAACACAAGTCCACTCGTTTTAAAGCCTTGAGGGAAAGCCTGTCGTTACATTACGATTATATAAAATATATTCAAATAGTATCCGATCGATCGAATTCGCAGTTAGATCGTTGATAATAAACTAAACGAATAGATACATTATTTTTTTTTTTTTTTTTTTTGTAGGATTCAACTATATCCCAACCGTTCACAACGTGGTGGCAGTGGATGAGGGGGGATATAGAAGCTGCATAGCTCCAAGAGGCGCCAAAGTGTTCAATTCAGGCAAGGATGAAATCATGCTCTCAAGAGGACAGAACTTCTTCATATGCACCACTCCAGGCCACTGCCAAGCTGGGATGAAAATTGCTATCAATTCCCTATAGTAGTTCTCGACCACCCCGTATCGTTTACACATCGATCTCGATGTAAATGTTCTAAGCGACCACCCCGTATCGTTTACACATCGATCTCGATGTAAATGTTCTAAGCGACCACCCCGTATCGTTTACACATCGATCTCGATGTAAATGTTCTAAGCGACCACCCCGTATCGTTTACACATCGATCTCGATGTAAATGTTCTAAGTAACGACGATTTGGAAACATTGTGGAAATAAAATAATTGATAATAATTAAGTGTGGTTATATGTATCTTATTATTATTTTTTCTCTTTGTTTATTTATATCGAAAAAATTAGGATAATAATGCACTAAATTGTTTTATTTTTATAAATTAATATAAATTAAAATGGGTATGTTTCCTTAAATTATTTCTATTAATAACTTATATCGACATAATACCATATTTATTAAAACTATTATTTATAATAAAATAAGTTCATTATTTATAATAAAATAAGTTCAATTTATTTAATGTGTATAAGTATTTAGTTTTTGATAGCGAAGGTTGAAATTTAAAATAAAATATTATTTAATGATTTAAAATTAATTAATTTAATGTTATAATGGATAATAATTTGTTTATTAATCCGTACCGGTTTACATTTCACAAATATAGAAAGAGAGATAATTAATTATATAAACAAATATAAATATTATTTATTGTGATTTATATAAATATAAATAATGAATTAATTAGGGATCTTGATTTATATAAATATAAATATAAATAATGAATGGATTGTATTGTTTGTAAGCTCTTTTTTTTTCCGTTTTTTTTTTTAATACTTATAGATCGTATTTGAAATTTTTTATAATTATTTAAATATATATTCCATACATTAACTAGGGTTGTGACTTAAGAAAATCATCGAATCTTAATATGAAATAACGTCATATTAAGAAATTTCATTATCTTACATCTTACATCGTCATGTTGTCATGTATTGTCGTCATCATATAACATCATCACAGACCACTTACTTGGTTGGTCTTAGCTGGTTTTCGCTAAATTCGAATACGCTTGTCTTTCGTCCCTTGAAGTTGCTCAAAGTGTCGGGAGTCGTTTCCTGTATGAGGTCCATCTCATTTCGTTAGCATTTAACAATTTCTAATCTATTTGAATTTGGGAAATAGAGAAAACCTAGTTACCTTAATTTATTTTATTTTTGGAATATGACTAAAATTTTAATGTTTATTTAAGAAAATGAAAATGATCGGTTTCACGAGATTTAGCCAATTGTCTTGATCGTGGGATATCATTGAGAAATAGTAATACGTGTTATCAAAGGATTCTTATTTCTCGTATGAAATGAGTCAATCATCCACTTTGGTATCTTATTGAACAAAAATGGTGATATTGTTCCTCCATTGATCAAGAATTTCGATTTTTGGGAAGTATCATGATCATCCAATAAGAAGGGTTTCAATCTTTTCAAATGAACTGATTGCAGAGTTGATCATTCGGACCTTTCAATTCATAGATGTGGATCTCGGACCTATGAATGGAGATATTCCCAAAACTCACACAGACAGAAACATCATTAAAAAAATGTTATGTTTTTTAAAAATCTTATTTAGAATTTAAATACTTTCTTTACAAAAATGGATTTTATGGTAAAGAAATGATAAAAGAAAGCTAAAGCAATTTTTAAAACTGAAAATTAAATAGTCATCCATTTATTTAATTAGGTATAAAATAATAATAATAATAAATAGCATAATTTAAAGGAAAGTCAAATTTATTCTATATTTGGAAAAAAAAAATTAATTAAACTTACATTTTTAAAATACATGGTAAAATTGGTTGAAAAAAAAAAAAAAAAAATTAGTACTTAAAAGAAGCGTATAGATTTTTAAATTATTTTCTTTTAATGAAATTTGATTAAAAAAAAGAGGTTGTTACCCTTTAATGAAATTTGATTATTATTATTATTATTATTATTTTTTGTTAAATTTAAATTGATCCAAAATCAGCTTGATGGTAGAAACGTCCCTGGAGTAAGGTGGAGACGAACCAAATTTCCTCACCTCCGTCCACCAACAATAGTTGAGCCCAGTTTGTGAAGGGAGAGTACCTGTTTCCAGTTTAAGATGACTTTTATGGTTTGGCTTTAGAGTTTCATATTCTAAATTCTCTCTCTGCAGGGTATGAAATTGATCGTGGTTGATTGGTATAGACTCCTTAGAGGACGATGTACACTTTCAGGAAGGATTCGTGAACCAAGAGGGACTATAGAAGGAGATTGAGCTTGGAAATGTAAGGTACGATTTTGGGGTTTTGAGGAACTTTAGTAGAAAATATCTCCCTCAATTCTTGGCCAAACTCGATGATTTGTTGCTCATTACGATTGAATTGAATAATATTGAAGGTTTGATGAAGAAACCAAAATCAAAAGTCTGCAATGTGAGAATTGATGATGGGAAAAGACACATCTTCGTGAAGGTATGTCTAGATTACTATACTATATCTCTTTTTATGATATGTTTACGCAAGTTGTATTTATGCTGTAATATAGAGATGATCAGAGGTTCATCAATAAACTCCTAATCGTGAACTTGCTTCGATTGCAGAGGGCCTGAAAATATTATAGAATTAGTTGTGATTTGCTTGTACGATATGGGAATACTTTCAATGCTTTAATTTCACCTGAGCTTTAATTTCCCACAATTTTGGTAAAGATGACATCAAACCAATGCTTTAATTTCATATTCAAAATTAATTTTCACCGATCTTAGTTGACTTACAATCAAATTGAATTCATTTATATGATCAGCAATAGATTCACCGTCACATATTTGTAAATTGAACAATCTCCGCATAAAATACACCTTGTTCATACTCGACATTTTTTGGTACATACTCAACAATACTTTCAACAGATCTGATATTGTCTTCCCCTTGATGATGTTGAACGCCGCATTTTTTGATAGCGTCAACCGGATCAACCCTGAGGCCTGCTGATCCTTGAGCTTCTACTGCTCCATGTTCATGGTATCCGAATTCACCTCCTACAGGGGTTCGTGAAGATCTTTCTGGTACAGATAATCTTCAATCTGCATCGTCCAAAAATCGAAATCGGATCCATCAAACTTCTCAATTCCAAAATTTGAGCTTTCGATCTACACAGATCATGATGAATCTCGCCTAAATTTGATACTAGTTCATAAGATCACACAATAACACACACTCGATCTGGATGATCACAAAGAATAGAAGAGAGAGAAAATGAAATGAGGAAAATTGAATAAAGATTTATATTGATGTAATACCCGAAGAAAGAGAAATAGAAATAGAAAAAGAAAAAAAAAAGAAAAAAAAGAAAAAAAAGGAAAAGTCAAGAGGGGAAAATAGGTAAATTTGCCCCTCCAACCACCTAAGGGGTCCAAACGAAACCCCATCCATAGTCCTGCAAAAGAGAGATAGTGAGAGAAAGGGGTAGAGAGAATCTAGAGAGAGGAGAAAGGATGAACCGCCGGAATACTCACCGAAAACTACCGTCGGAGTCTATTTCGGTGAAGATCATGATGCAAGGAGGTGAAGATCATGCAGAGAGACTTTCTTGGAAGGGAAAAGAGAATGTGGGTGGCCGGAGTCCCATTTTTCGTCAAGAAGTCGGAAAACCCGCAAGGTAAGGATCTTGAACGTTTTCTCAAATCTACGGTTTTCCTTTGTGAATCAAGATCTGAAATCTTGATATATTCATCTAGGAACAACTCTACGCAGGATCTGTGAAGAAGTTTGGCCGAGACCTCAACCCGAAGGCGGAGATCCGAGAGTCGTCCGAGAACGGTGAGCGAAATTCCGACCTTCTTAACTCATCCGGTAGTTAAGCAAAAATTACGAAAAAAATACGAGGACGTAGCCCGTAACACGATCTAAAACTTTGCCAAAGGAATCATGTCGATCCGATCTACGGATCGAAAGATATGAAAATCAAAAAAGAGGGTTGTGTTTCAGTTTTCAGAGGGCAGAGAAGAAAGAAGAAGGAAAAAAAAAAGAGTCGGTCGGCGAGCGGCGGACGGCGGCGGCGACAAGCGCCAGACACGCGTCGACCATCGGCTGGAGCAACGCAGCTTCAGCGAGGCGTCGACACGTGTTGCCCGCAAGCCGGGCCGAACCACGACGCGAGCCGAGCCGACTGGACCGGCTGACCCGCGACTACGCGGAGGCGGGCGCGCGTGCAGCCTGCGACTAGCGCCATCCCGCGCGCGTGGCCACGCATTCCCAGCGTGCTGCTGGCGCGTGAGCGCGCGTGGGACGGCCAATTTGGCCCGGTTGTTTTCTGTTTTCCCGATTTTTATCTCGGTTCCAGTTCTAATACTGTTTTTACGTGAAAAGCGACCTAATTTAGAGAAATCAGTATTTTTGGACACCTCACGGGCAAGGAAACGCTAGAAAAAGGGCACGCGTCAACCAGGTAAGTCACCACCCGGTATTTAGGAAGAATTACTTGTAGGATTCGCTCGGATTGCATGCATGCTAGTAGTTCTGCTTCAGATTAGCTATCCATGTAAATTATTAGTCAGATTAACTGTTGTGTTTGTGTTGGGTAAATTACATGAGTGTGTTGTATGCTTTAAGCTTCCGCTGTATGTATGCATGCGTTAATTTATGTTAGAATTGTGTATGCCGGGTTTCGGGTGCTTGATGGATGAATTCGCCCCATTGAGCGCGAACTTCGTGCTCTGGGTGCTTGATGGAGGTCATCGCCCCGTTGAGCCGGTATGCCTAGTTTGCATGTATTACATACTATGGTGTTAGAAGAAGATTGCATGCATCCTCTGTTAATTGCTAGGACCCATTTCTATGATAAGAGCAGGGAATTTCTGTTAGGAGCGATATGCCGCTCTAGACAGACTTAATTTTCCCCCTAGAAACTTAGTGGTTTACCATGGAAAGAAAGTACCTAGGAGTGTTCATAAATTGCTAGCGTGAGAACGGTATCTATAGCTTCGTGGGAGGACCAAGGGTCCCTGATCAGTCCTTACTGCTCTTAGCCATTTCGCATGGGAAATGTATCCCCACGTCGTACAGCCCATTAGCTGCATGGGAACGGGTTGGGCCGCGCCCCCCATAGGAGGATTATATGGGCGTAGGGGTATTCACACACCCCTAGGCTAGATACCATGTAGTCCTAGATAGCCATGTAGAGGTAGCGCCTCATAGAGAGATACCGACCATATCAGCTTGGCATAAGGAACCTCTTGGTGACTAATGAAAGGATGATGAATCGGTGAAACCCAAGGGGCAAGCCTCAAAGACTAAGGTTAGAACCCGACGTCCTAGAACCGAATTAGGAAACCATTGGAGTTCTGTTAAATTAAGATGCGAAGAGAGCCTACAAGTAGGTGGCTTACTGAGTATAATTTTTATACTCATCCCGTTCTCCTTTATTTTTCTCAGGTGTTCGCTGGCTGCTGGTCGAGGTAGAGGAGCGTTCGAGAGCTGTACAGTCACAGAGGGGGTCGTTCTGGAGCGTCAGCCCCTTGTCGGTCTTTAGAGTCTTTTGTATTTTTTTTCTTAATAATTGTATTTCCCGTTTGAAATATTTGGTTTTAATTTTGTATTTGTAATTTCTTTTTATTAATTTGAAACAAAACTTTTCTCTATTTTGTTTTAATTAAATGACATTTTTACCTTTTACTTTACTATTTATTCCCTTTTGTTTGTTTTCGATTTCATCTTTTTAGTCACGACTTGGCTTTTCGAAGCCTCGAAAATCGGGTCGTGACAGATTGGTATCAGAGCAGTCAGGTTTTAGATTCTGTAGACTTTTTCTAGGATAGAGAGTCGTACACCTCTGTGACTCAGCTCAACGACACGCCTCGCCGCGACCAGGTATGCATTTTAACCCTGTTTAGTAGGATATGAGTGGTTGCAAGGCTGTAGAAATTTGATGTTTGTCTTGGAAAAGGGGTAACTATGATTACACTTTAGAGTGTTTAATAGTGAAGGTTCACTCTATTATTGTCGATGCTAGATTTGAGTTATTGTGAGGAGGCGGAGAGGGTCACGTTATAACTTACTGGTCTTCGGAAGACAATGGGGTGACTTCGCAAAGTGTGTGACGTCCAACCCATAGAAATGCATATCAAACCTTCTAAGGTCTAGTAAGAGATGGTATACCTATGGCTCAGCCTCCCACAACCATAATTCTAGATGTCAAGCATGCCTCCGTGGAGACCACGTAGTAGGCCTAGACAGTATAGGGCTGTCTTGGTGCACAAACCATATAGTAGACCCAAACAATATCGTTCTTACAAGTAAGGGCGACCACTGTAGGAATTAAGCACCCCTCAAGCAAACCATTTTCACGGGTGAGTTTGGTTAAGTTGGAAGTCGAGAAATAAGATTCACCAACAGAGAGAGTGAAGTTGTGGAGGCCCTAGCTTCCAGGTTGGTTGGAGTCTTCATGATATAAGTTCAGGTTCATGGGCTTCCATAAGTGAGATGTGCGCTTTATGCCACTAATGAGTCATGGGGTAAGATATTCCTACTAAAGGATCACCTAATGGATGACAAGTCGCTTTGGACCTTGGTGTAGAGGACCAAGTTCAAAAGTAGTACGTGGTTATCAAGACCATGAAACTGCGTTCTAACCTATCCTTTGGTCAGGGCATGTATGCTCACAAGGTGAGGGACGTGGAACTGTCAAGGTAGCTCAACGAACCTCAGGGTTGAGAACAACAAGAAAAGAGGTCAAGCTATAGGTGATCCTTTATTTTCAAAAGAGCCTGCATTTAGCTCAGATGAGTATTAGTACTTAGGCAAGTTACATGACAAGTTATCTCGTTATGAGGAAAGACCTATGTTGGCCAATTGGAGGTAGCTACGAGACCATTCTTGGTGAAGTAGTAAGGATTGTAAGGGTCTCGACAAGTTTAGGATACCTCTTATGTGGATCAATGAGAGTGATATATCGAAGGCAACTATTAGGAGCAATCACGAGGAAGGAAAGTTTATCGATAAGCCTTTCGACCTGATCAATGTCTTGCTAAGGTTTAGGTTTAGACTAATCGAATGTTTAAGAGATTTTCTTGTTATCGTCAAAGACGACTTCAATGACAATGTATCGTTGTACACCAAGATGGAATTAGCTGACAAGGAACACTTGGGGGAAAGTTATGATGATGTTAAGGACACACCAATTGTACGCTAAGTTCCCCAAAGCAAGTTTTGGCTGTCTGAGATGACATCCGAAGTTATGTGGTGTCAAGCGGAGAATTCATCGTAGACACCGATAAGATTGAAGTAGCTATGAGGTGGCCAAAACTGACCACAGTCACTAAGGTACGAAGTTCTAGAAATCTTTCGAAAGACTCGTACGTGATATTTCCAAGATCTTTGCAGTGCCTGCACAGTTAACCAAGGAGGGAAAACCCTTCGATTGAATACCAGTAGGCGGAGAGAGTTTCAAGGAACTTAAGCAAAGGTTGGTGACTGCAGCAGTTCAAGATGGGCTAGACAACCTTGTAACGTATAGAGATGCCTCATGTAAGGGCTTAGGGTGCGTGCTTATGCAGAATGGTGAGGCAGTAGCTTACCCTTCAAGAAAGCAGAAAGAGCACGAATAAAATTACCCTACTCATGACCTTTAACTAGCAGCAGCCGTGCTTGCCATGGAGACATGGCAACATTACGAGCTTGGAGAAAAGTGCAAGCATACACTGACTAAAGAGCCTCGAGTACTTGGTCGTATAGATGAAATGACACAGACCGTTCATACATCTGTAATGATCACCAAGCAAGGGAAGTTACAAGATGGAAGGAAGAATGCTAGAAACTGGGGTTGCAGTTAATGGTGATATCGCTAAGATAACATAGATGACCATGCAACCCACTTTATGAAAACGTGTCGTTGATGCCCAGAGATCTGATGAACACCTTAACAAAGTGTGGAGTCAGACTGGGGTGGAAAAGCCAACTAGGTGTTCTATCTTCTCAGATGGGGTCCTACACTAGCAAGACTGCCTGTGTGTTCCTTGAGACGAGGAAATCCTAAAAGATATTTTAGCTGAAGCCACAATACATCTGATACGTTCCACCTAGGATGTACGAAGTTATCTGAAGAGATACTATGGGTGGCTTGGGAATGAAGAGAGACATGGCGGGTTCCGTAAGACGATGCTGCTAGCAGGTTAAGGCATCGAAATAGCGCCCAACAAGATTGCTACAGTCCTTCAATGGGAAGTAGTGAGTGTGGGTTTTGTCTCGGGTTTGCCAAAGACTAAACAGACTCGTAACGTGATTTGGATACTTGGGGTAGAGAGATACCGACCATATCAGCTTGGCATAAGGAACCTCTAGGTGACTAATGAAAGGACGATGAACCGGTGAAACCCAAGGGGCAAGCCTCAAGAGACTAAGGTTAGAACTCGACGTCCTAGAACCGAATTAGGAAACCATGGGAGTTCTGTTAAATTAAGATGCGAAGAGAGCCTACAAGTAGGTGGCTTACTGAGTATAATTTTTATACTCATCCCGTTCTCCTTTATTTTTCTCAGGTGTTCGCTGGCTGTTGGTCGAGGTAGAGGAGCGTTCGAGAGCTGTACAGTCACAGAGGGGGTCATTCCGGAGCGTCAGCCCCTTGTCGGTCTTTAGAGTCTTTTGTATTTTTTTTTCTTAATAATTGTATTTCCCGTTTGAAATATTTGGTTTTAATTTTGTATTGGTAATTTCTTTTATTAATTTGAAACAAAACTTTTCTCTATTTTGTTTTAATTAAATGACATTTTTACCTTTTACTTTACTATTTATTCCCTTTTGTTTGTTTTCGAATTCATCTTTTTAGTCACGACTCGGCTTTTCGAAGCCTCGAAAATCGGGTCGTGACAATTGATGACTTTAAGTATGTACGATAAGAGACAATATAGAGAAGGCAGAGAGTACATTTTAAAAGCACTACTAAGATTGTATATATATGGTTCAGTTTACTATAACTTTACCATATATGATCCATAGCCTTTTATTATATATCGTTTTTCACTATATATGACCATTTGCAATATATGTCATTTACCACATATAGCTTTACTACGTAAAACCGTAGAATGAGCTATAAATAAGCAGCATGCTCCATAACCCAACAGTTACGTTATGGGGCCAACTACGGAGATGTCACCTAAACTCTACTAGAGAATATGAGAATAATGTCTATATAATAGTATGATGACAATTATGAGTTGAAAAGACATCAAGGTTGCATTTTGAGAGCCTCTAAGGTGATTTAAAAGTATCAATGAGGTGTTACGATCATGATCAAAGTGTTATAGAAATTTTATGGAGATAGACTACAATACGTGACTTTCAGGATATGTCTTAAATTTAAGAAGGATTTGGGCAAAGGATCGCCATGATTACAATGGTATAATTTGTCTCTAAATCAATAAAAGTTCCATGGTAATCTTCCCTATACCCTTACACCAATATTTTTCATTGCTCAATCTAAACAATTTTTTTTTTTTTTTTTTTTTTGGTAGAAAAATAGCCCATTTCAAGATGTTTCAAAGGTATTGTCCTAGTTAAGGTTCCAAGACCCTTTATTTGAAGTTAGATTTAGTATCCCAATTTCTATTACATGTAATGATATCCACTATGCCTCTGAAATACCAATTATCTGTGCCCTCTTTCTACCACGGGAATCTTTTAAAATGAGTTTGTGATGAGATATAGGTAAATGGGTCTGATGTTGGACATTTAGCAAGGTTTAGAGGATGTGACTTGAAAGTCCAAGTAACACATGAAACTAGTTAAACCACTAATCTAGTTGAAATCAAGTTATCTTAAATTAGGTTAGGTTGGGGGATATTTTTCAAAGCCACGTGAATGGATTTTAAGGATGCGCCTAAGGGAACCTACTAAAGCCATGAAATTGTAATGGAAAGCTTAAAATGACATGATAAAGTTATGTACGAAATTTTGTGGTCATTGGATTAGGTTAGGGGGCAAAGCCAAGGGTAGCTAAAAAATGACCAAATCCCCTATAATTATGGCTCACTGGCTTAGGACCCAAATGACCTTTTCATAGTATAAATTTTTCCTTATGTGATGGTTTTGAATGATTATGAAAATATTCAAGGTAATTGGAATATGTCGAGGATTTAAACCAAGATTTGGGTTGGTAAATGACCAAAAGTACCCCATAAGAATTCTATGATATTTTCAAGACCCTAAAGAACTCTAAATGATATGAAACTTTATATGGGGCTCATTTATAATCTTAAGGGTAATTAGGTAAGATCCATGAGTTAATGTAGGTTGTTAGAAAATTAATGATGTATCAACAAGTGGGAGTTATTTATGACCTTAAGAGACTGGTTTATGGCCTTAAGGGGTGATGGTTGATGGATTATGAGAAACAAAAGATGGTATGGTTGTTGCAACCTTTGAGCATTCCATATTGGAAATATTCCATATTGGAAATATGAAAAATAGTAATGAACTTCAACGTGGGTCTATAAAGATTCTGAAAGGATATACAATGATATAGATGATAGTTGAAAAACTTACCTAAGTCCATATACTTTTTACTTGGAGAGGATACCTATGTTGTTGACAGTTAGGCTAACTATACATGAGAGATATTGTTAGACTATATGGAATGCAAGTACCGATAATGTCAGATTGAGACCCACGCTATGCACCCAATATCTATCATAGTTTTCCATAACATTGGGTACTCGCGTTGACTTCATTACTGGTATCCATCCACAAACCGATGGTTAGATGGAGCGTTTGAACCATATCTTGGAAGATATATTGCATGCCTGTATGTTGGATTTTGCAGGTAGTTGAGAATTTAAGTTGTCTTATGGAGTTCTTTTATAACAACATCTTTGAAGCAACTATTGAGATGACACCATTTGAAGCATAATGGAGAAATGATGTAGGTCCTAAGTTTGCTGGGGACGAGGTAGGTGAATGAGAGTTGTTGGGATTCGAGTTAGTCCAGACTACCAATAGGCCGTACAACAGGTCAGGGCGAGAATGCGCACAAATCAGAGTAGACAGAAAAATTATTCTGATGAGAGGCGTAGGAGCTTAGGATTTGAAGTGGACAACATAGTATTCTTGAAGGTGGTCCTAATGAAAGGCGTCTTAAGGTTCAAATGTAAAGGCATGTAGAGCTCATGCTTCATCAAAACAATGGCGTACATACTATCCCTATTATCATTCCTCTCATCAGTGCACAACGTATTTAATATGTTGATACGCCGCAAGTATATAACTGATCCAAGCAACGTGACAAATTATGAACCGCTACAGGTAGATGAGGAATTGAGTGATGACTAAAAGCTAGAAAAAATCTTGGCCCATGAGGTGAAAGCTATACGAATCAGAGACATCATCTTGGTCTTGGTTAAAGTAATGTGGCAAAACCACAAAATTTTAGAAGCCACATGGGAACGAAAGGAAAGGAAGAGATAAGAGAGAAATACCCTGAGATACCACGTGAGAACGAAAGGAAGAGACGAGGGAGAAAATAACTCGAGTTGTTATAGAATTTCGACACTTACGAGAACGAAAGTTCCTTTAGAGGTATATGATGTAGTGATCATAAAAAAGAAATTAAGAAACAACGAGGAGATTACTGTCAAACTTGTAAAGACGGAGAAGAGGAGAAAGAAAATGAGGAGATTATTATGGAACCCCATAGACGATGACGTCGAGAACTCTCCATAGATTGAACCTTGTCGGCCCATTCCATTCGGCTTCAGTCCGCGCGTATGACCGAGGCCCATTCCATTCCTACGGTGCTGTTCTAACGAGTAATCGTAGACGTGTACCATATACTCTACACACAGCCCATACGTGTGACTATTGGCTCACCAGCTAGTTCGCACACCGCTGGGCCACTTTCCTTATCTGGTGGGCATACTTTGGGAGCCCCTTATGCCGGGACCCGTTAGAATTAGTAACCGTTATGGCAGCGTTATGCAAAGCATAACGATTGTTGTCCTGCCATTGAATGTACGCGTCCGTACCCTCGTGATGGGATAGGGGTATCCAATGTAATAGCCCAAAAAATAAATAAACAAATAAACAAATAAAAAAAATTAAAAAAATAGTTAAAATAATAATAATAAATAAATAAATAAATTAATTAATTAATAATAAATAAAAAAAACAATCTTTCCGGCCCTCCTCTCCACTAACCTCTCATCCCTTCCCACAATTATCTCTCTTCAACCCATCCTTACACCAAAAGTAACGGTTACTGCAAAAAGAAAAAAAAAATAAAACAATAATTGTCATATTTACTCTGAGGAAATAAAAAATGAGAATGACCTCTACCTAGTTGACATTCACTCAAGATTTAGGTGAAGATAGATATGATCAATAAGTACATATTAAATCTTCATTTTCTTTTATCCTATTCTTTTAGAAATCACAACCAATTATAATTAGATCTTCATTGAATTATTACAATGATCTAGGTTTGAGTTAGAAACTAAATGTTAATAATTTATATGATTCTAGTCAATCACGTCAAATTAATAATATTAGATTAAACTTTTATCAATAGCCAAATGAATAGATTAAAGATAGATTTGGAAACATAAATCACTAGAAATTTGGAAGGCAGGAGAACAGAATTAAAAGGAAACAGATAAAAAAAAAAGAATATGGAATTAAAAACCACAAACTAGGGAAAGGTAAATACAGAGATTAGTAGAGCCCAGAATAACTTGAAAGAGCTGTATCTACTTTTTTTTTTTTTTTTTATACAACAGTATGAAAAATAAGATTTTTAATAAAAATATAATTATAGATATATAACATTTCAGACTTTTAACAATGAACTAATGTAAATTAGAGAAATAATGTTGTAGAGTTCAAACCTGAAACTAATGTCATGGGCTCATATAGGTTGACTCGGATTTCAAAGGACGGAATCAAACTTTAATTAAAGATATATTCGTGACAACAACTTAAGCTAGCCAAGTAAGTGACCTTATTATCGGCATATTTATATTTTGATGTTGACACGTGCCTTGTGATTCTGCACGTGTCATATATATTGATATGTGTGAATTGTATGTGGATTGATATGCTTCCTATATGTTATGTATATGTTATAATATGTGAATTGTATGATAATAGTTACTGTACGATGTGTTCAAAGATATGTTTGAGATAGGATACAAGAAGGATGCACAAAACGAAATGTAACGATAGGAGTAAAATACGTTCACGAAACGTTAAGGTTAGGTTACATACCGGAGTGATATAGATAAGAGAGATTGATGAAAGAATACGGTTAGGTTATGGGTAGAAAGGGATAGGTTTGTGATAGATTGATAGAACGATAGCGTTAGGTTAAGTTCTTGTGATGATATGACTAAGGTACGTTCACGTAATGATATGTCTGTGATAGGTATAAGAACGTTAAGGCTATGTTAAGTTAGAGAATGATGACTATGAAGTGTTTACGTTATTACTTGTTTATGATATGATACATTGCGATGCAATATGTCATGGTATGATGTGTATATGATGAAATGTTATGTTAAAAGCATAGAACGTTATGTTAGGTCTCTTAAATTGAGCATATACAGCATGATGTGAATGACATGAAATGTAACGGAACCGAAAATAAAAAAAAAAAAAAAAAAAAAAATGGGGGTCGTCGGCAGAGCCGAAAACTCTGGCGAACGCTGGAGTTTACGCTCACACACGACCCACAAAGGGCGGCCGAAGGCTGGGATGCCACAGAACTCGTCCCCGACCTTCAGCCATCCCGAAACGACCTGAAAAGAACAAAAACAGTGAAAAAACAAGAAGAAACAGAAAATCCCGACGAAACTCCGGCGAAGCCGAACCATACGAGGTCGACGTCAAAACCTCCATTTCACTCCACAAAAGTAATCCCAGAACCTTTTACACACATCAGGAGTAGATTTAGACGAATCCTTTACGCTGAACATCGTCGGCAAGGAAGATGAAACGTCGGACTTCCGAACTTCTCCAGATCCGGGAGTGTGAGGCCCTTACAAACGAAATCTGTACCAAAAACAGGGTTAAGGTGAAGAAGAGACTCAGGAACGAAGAAAAAGAGAGGGAAAAACGATGTCGGGATGACGTTATTGAGGAGAGAGAGAGGTTGCTGGAAAAACGTGCAGGCAGTCGGACGAAGAGGACGAAGTCTAACCCGAGGGCCGAATCCCGCAACCCGAACCAAACCCAGTTACCTTAGGTCGGCCCAGAACCTGACGGTTCCCCCAGCCAAAACGCTCCAGCCCAAACCTCCTAAGCTAGCCCGCCTGCATTTTGTCCTTTACCCGCAAACGACCTGTCACCCGCGAATGGCCTGTCACCCGCAAACGGCCCATCACCCGAGAACGGCCCATCACCTGCGAACTGCCCGTCGCCCGAGTACGGCCGAGACCCGCAAGTTTTTGATAACCCGCACCTCGACCTGAGACCCCTGCACACGCGTCGCTCTCTAATTGTGCCACGTGGCAAGTCGGCAGCGTGGATCCCCTCGGCTCCGGCGGCTCAATCGGCTCGGCGGCGACTTATTCGGCCCGAGAAACCTATTTCCAGCCCGTTTGTCACCGTTTCGACCCTCTAGGACTTAGTTTCGGTCCTGTTTAAGGTAAAATAGAACATTTTAAGGTCGTATTTCACAAATTCAAGTTGGGAATTAATTATATTTGTGAAATACTAACGAAAGTGACGAATGAACAAATAGGAACCAACCACCAACGGAAGCGTAGAACGTTCACGAGGAGCTAGGAGCTTACGTTATATTCTAGGGAGTACTTCGGCTAAGGCCTACCATGTAAGTGGCTCACCCGTCGTAGGTTACGCGTTATTTGTTGTATGTTGGTACGTGCACGTGGATTTGCACGTGTCTTTAAATTGTATGCTAGTTTAATGTGCTTAAGTATGAAACCATGTGAACGTGAATGTATGCTATGTATGCTGCTTAGTTTGATGTGATATGTTATGCATGTGACGATATGTGGTCCTTGAATGATTATGGCATGTTTGTATGGAATATGTGAATGTGAACAACATGAATTTTATGACATGAAACTGTTGGGTTTTATGTCCTAAAACTCATGGTTTGTAAACAAAAACATATTCTATTTTCAATAAAGTTATCATGGTTGTTTATTCAGTAAAGATTGTTATTGAATAAAGTGAACTTTACGATCATTAATCTAAATCCAATAAACTAAGAACACTCTGGCTATAGTATGATTACTTGAACTATATGTAGAGACATAAGAGTGGATCAAGTTCAAGTATATAGTCAAAATGATCTATAGTATAAGGATAAGGCTGAGTACTTTATTCTGGGGACACTATGGATGCGGCCCACTTTTGTATATGATATAAACAATGTGATCACTAAATTGTAGATGTGAAGACATGTGAGTGGGGGCGTCCAATGCAATGAGTATTGCATAAGATCGGACCATGAAGAAAACCACTCTCACTTTATAATGTCGTTTACTGTTGAGACTGATTTTCTTTTCATTCTATAACCTAGGTAACTCGATTTTAATCTTGAGCTAACCATGAACTCCTGTTTATTCGAAATTATCCTTAGATTTGCATGGGTGAGAGTGGCTCTAGTTCGCCGACTCAATAGGCCTCCCATTTCAGGGGTAAGACTAGGTGAATGGCTGGGTGAATGGCTAGGGACATGGGGTGCAAGATGGAATTCACTCCTACCCACTTTTAGGGATAGAAGAGAGGTAGTTTCCTTAAGCACTAACTCCAGGTCTTGAACAAGAGGCCCCACCCTCTCATTGGCCTGAGAGGGATTCGGTTTACTGGTTGGACCACAAACCAATTGTTCATTAGAGGATTAGTGAGACATAAGGAATAAGAAGTAACTTTAGGGGTAAAACGGTAAATTGACCCAGCTCTGGTTACGAACAACCTGTGAAGGGTCGACTTACTAATCATGGTTATATCAAATGGATAGAAATATATCTATAGGGGAGTGTCCTAGTAGTTAACGAATGTTGGTTAACAAGGTTAATGAGTTTAGCCGGTTAATCTTGGATCATTGGAGCCCATGATCTATAGGTCCATTAGGTCCCTCTGCTAGCCCATATCGAACTAAACCATAGAACAATGTGACGAGTGAGTTCGAAGTGTTCGAATTCAAATTAGGGAATATGCGCTACATATATACGATATATTTAACAGCATTTTTTTTTATTTACGAATTAAACAAAAAGAGAGAATCTGAGATATTTAAATAAGATTTAAATATCTTAATCAATTATGGGTTGGGATTGGCATTTGAATTAATATTAAATATTAATTAAATAGTTTAATTAATCATTTAATATTACTTTAATTTGAAATTCATTATTCAAATTAATTGTTGAATTAAAATGAAGAAAGTCGTTGACTTCATTTAATGAAAAAAATCCATGTTAGTGGAATTTTGAGGTGTCAAAATTTGGTTTAACCAAACTTACATGCTTCTCAAATAAACCTCACAAGTTTGAGTGGAATTTTGAGTGTCAAAATTTGGTTAACTCAAACATGCATGCTTGTCACATAATCCCAAACATTTGAGTGGAATTTTAAGTGTCAAAATTTGGTGATCTCAAATTTGCATGAAAATGCAAACATGACTCTTTAAATAGAGTGATCATGGTACATGGAAGGTCTTTTTCTTCTTGGTGAAAAACCTTGAGAAAAACCTCTCACAAACACTCTCTTCACATATACAAAATCCCTCCCAAGTTTAGTCACTCACCGGATTCCGTTCTAAGGTCGGAGGATAGTGGAGAAGACACTAGTGGTGGTTCGAAACCGGTTCGTGAGGAAAAAGGAGTTTGAACTACAAAAGGTTAGTATTTAAACTTATTAAGTTTTAATACTTATGAACATGCTAGTTATTTACTACAATTGATGTTCTAAAAGTGCCTAAGATCCAAAGTGCTTCCGCATGTGTTATATTAACACCAACAGAAATACGGAAAACTGTCTGGAATCATAACCCCGATAGAAATGTGTATGAAATGTAAATTGAAAATGAGAATGACATGAAGCATGGAACGTGACAGGGGGGTTATGGTCATTAAAGATAAATGTAGAAATAGGGGGACCTCATGCATTATGTGTGTTCATGCATCTAGGGGGATACCCCCATCCCATCACGAGGGTACGGATGCGTACATCTAATGGCAAGACAACGATCGTTATGCATTGCATAACGCTGCCGTGATGGTTCTAGTTTTAATGGGTCCCGACATAAGGGGCTCCCAGAGTATGCCCACCGGATAAGGACAGTGGCCCAGCGTTGTGTGAACTAGCTGGCAAGCCCATACTCACACATATGGGCTATGTGTAGAGTATATGATACACGTCCACGATTGCTCGTTAGGATTGCACCGTAGGGAAAACGAAACGAAACGATAAGGTCCCATCATTTCATTGCATGTTGATTGTTGCATAACCCCGATAGGGGGTCACTTACTGAGTATTCTAGAAATACTTAAGCCTCGTGCTACTTTACTTTTGCAGATAAGGGCAAGGCACCCATGTGACAACGATGGCGGCATCGTACATCTCGAGACCGTGGCACATGCATAGGATAGGTTTTTGTTTTTTTTTTCCCATTTCGTAGTCTAGGTTGAATTCGGTTTGCATCATAGTATAGGTTAGTATAGGTTGAAATATATTTGCATAATAAACCATAGGGTAGACTAAAACATTCATTTTGGTTTTGTTATTTTTCCTTTATTTCAATAATGTTCTTTTGTTTTTCCTTGTAATGTTTTCTCTTTCACGAGGTAATAAAAGGCGAGAATAAATAGCATTTATGAATAGGGCCGATTTAATATATATTCTGCATTTCAAGGTATAGTAATGACCTTAGATTAAATAGGTAAAATTTAGGGTCGTTACAGTTGGTATTAGAGCTCTAGGTTATAGATCTTGTAGACTAGCCTTCAGAGTAGGCTTGGCATGTTCCACGGTCCAATTACCGATGCCCTAACGTTGCCAGGTATACCTTATGTAGAATGAGGGATGTATAATCTTTGTGATATATTTAATGTGGTTGGCTCTAGTATGAAAATGTGCCGCACAGAGGACGTAGAATGTAGGGAATGTAGGGAATGTTAAAGTAAATCATAAGCTTAGTTAGAACCCTTTTCTTGGTTTCTAGAACTATACCGCACAGAGGACGTAGAAGAGGTAGGAGAGGGAGAGGACGACCTCCCATTAGGTGAGGGGAAAGAGGAGAAGCCGATAGAAGCTCTTCCCAAGAGGGGTCGACTATCGGACCATATGCGTTTATACCACCTCCTGAATATGCACCTCCCCCACAAACTGTACCACCACCTGAAAACGCACCTCCCCCACAAACTGCACCACAGGCCGGGTTGGACCCCGCCACAAGGTTAATGTTGGAATCCCTCCAAAAGACAATGCAAACCATGCTAGCCACACAACAGGCCACGTTGTTAGCTACGCAACAAGTCGCGGCAATGGCCACGCAACCAGCCAACGCGGCGGCCACGCAACCGGTGGATGCGGTAGCTATACAACCAGCCAACAACCCACGTCCGGATAGGGGTGCAAGTTGGTTAAAAGATTTTAGTCGGTATAACCTCTATATTTACCCTCTGTGTTTACCTTTTTCCCTCTATATTTAGTTTTGTGGTTTTTAATTCCCTAATCTTCATTTTTTTTTATCTGTTTCCTTTTAATTCTGTTGTTATGCCTTCCAAATTTCTAGTAATCCCTGTTTCCAAATCTTTCCTTTATCTCAGTGTTTCCTATTCAAAAGTTTTCTAGGCCATTCTATCTTTAATCTATTCACTTGGCAACTAATAAAAATTTAATCTAACATTACTAATCTGACGTGATTGACTATAATCATTGACATTTAGTTTCTAACTCAGATCATTGTAATAATTCAATGAAGATCTAGTTGTGATTTCTAAAAAATAGGATAAAAGAAAATAAATATTTAATATATAGCTTGTTGATCAGATCTATCTTATGTAAATCTCTGATGAATCTCAACTGGGTAAAGGTCATTCTCATTTTTTTTTTTTCTAAGTAAATCTTACGATTATTGATTTTCTGTTTTTTTTTTTTTTCAGTAACTGTTACTTGCTGGCATAAGGATAGGTTGAGGAGAGATAATTGTGGGGAGGGATGAGAGGTTAGTGGAGAGAAGTGGGGAAAGGTTTTTATTTTATTATTTTATTATTTTTAATTAATTAATTTATTTATTTATTATTATTATAATGTTAACTATTTTTATAATTATTTTTATTCGTTTATTTCTTTATTTATTTTTGGGCTATTACATCACGTGATCGGTGCGTAAATGAACATGGCATCCCGCAAATCATAACATGGTGCAGGGCAGCTCATCTAGGTGAGGGGAATGAGGCCAAACATGACATCCTGCAAGAGAAACACGATGCAGGGTATCCCACATAGAAGAGGAAACAAGGCCTCCTTAAAAAGCACCCCATGGTGGGAGGTATGGGCCACAATTGGACATGCTTAAGAGTATTACCTAGCATTCTTGAATTTTGAGTCTTGAACACTTTGGTCCCTTATGTTGAGTGGTACCTAGTAGTTGTATAGCTTGTTATTGATTCTTAATCTTGTAAGTTTCAAAGGTTCTTATGTTTCTTGAGCGTAGTTGTTATATACATTCGTGTCATATGAACCCATCGTAATAACTAGCATGAGTTATTCTAGAAGGTCATAAGTTCATAATGGACTCCTTAGAGGGTTCTAGAAGGGTCTTGAATCTTGACATGTTTCCTTTAGGCGAGTTTCCATCTTGGTTTAGGTTCAAACTTGCTCCAACCACCTTGTAATCTTGAACTTATTCTCAAGTCATATAGAGTAGGCCTTAAAGAGAATAGTTGGTAAGTTGGAGCATCTCTAGACCTTGAGTTAGGATATGGCTACTTGTTTCGTTTTCAGGAACTAAGCCTTAGGGGTTGTCATGTCATGCCTTGTGTTCCTTGAAAACTCTTCCAAAGTACCCTTAATTTTCTCCCCATGAGTGCATAGGTGGCGTTATCATAGTCGTGGCATCCTATTGGAAATTCATGATGCAGGGCATCTCGTTTAGGTGAGGGAGATAATAAGTTCATCGTGGCATCATGCTCATGGTACATATAGCAGGGCATCTAACCTAAAGAGGAATAGGGGTCTCGTGGTACACTTCGTGATGGGAGATAACGGTTACTTCGGGCATGGGATCCTAGCAACTTGTTAAGCATGTCATTTGCATTAACCTAGGTGTTTCTATGCATTCTTGGGGATCCTAGGTTTATGCATAATGTCTTGGGTCAAGCTTGGGAACATACAAGTTCTTCTTAGGAATAGCTCCGACGTGGTCTGTGCATGTAGAGTCTCATTAGAAACCAAGGGTACTTGTGGAGAATCTATTATTTCGTGGATACCTCTTTCGTCATCCTAGGAGGCAAAGTTGCATGGTTCGTGATATACGTTTTCCCCATATCTTGGTTTCGATACCTAAGGTTTTTCAATGACTCCCAAACTTCATTCCCTTATACAACCTCTTAAGATAAGGATTCATACAATATTTCATAATGTTGGGAGGTCATTTAGGGCTTAACCCGTAGGTAGTCTTCTGTAGGGGCATTATGGTCATTTTACCCCTAATTCTTGGTTTTGCTCCTTAACGAGTTACAATGGCTTTCAAACTTCATTACCTAATCAAGCATCATAAATAAGATCTACGGTAGAGTTTCATAGAATTTGGAGGTCATCTTGGTCATGAACCGTTGGTAAATATCCTTAGGGGCATTATGGTCATTTCTCCCCATTTCTTGGTTTACCTACTTATCCTTATCCAATAACCGCAAAATTTCATACATAATCTTAGAATGATATGTTATGCTCAGAAATAAAATTTCATAGGCATCAGAGCTCATTTAGTGGGTTATCTTAATGTTCCTTAAATCCTGAGTAATATGGTCGGTTTAGAGCCTTAACTCCCAGTTCTTTGGATTTTTCTTTCATATAACCTTTTGTCATACTTCGTTTAGGGTTCATATGAAAATCCAAGCGATTCCTACAAGTATTTCTTAAGAAAAATCTAATGTGGCTACTTACCTCATCGTCGACGTTCGGGACCTCCATTCTTGAGCTTCCGGTATCCGGATTACTTCCAATTTCCTTCCACATACTCCTTATTGTGTCTAGTTTCTTTTTGTTGATCGTCGCCTAAGATATTCGCCTCCAAAGTTCGTCCAAAATCATTTTCCTCGCCGGAGATAAAATAGGGGATTCATCATTGGGCAGCCAATTTTAGGGGTTTTCAAGGCCCTGTTTTTCCATGGAACCTCTTCCATATCCTTTCCTCAAGCTACAGGAATTGGTTTGGAGGAACTTCTTTGAGTGTGGGACCTTAATTTTGAGAGATCGTTCTCGGAATGCAACTTCACGAAACATCGAATTTTCGATCTCTTGGGTAACTTGTTCTACGACGTTTCGACTCTCGATTCCTTCATCAAAATTACTCAAATCCTTCCTCTGAAGCTAAAGGAATCCTTAATTTGAAGGAAACGGGACCATAGATAGGATTTTGTCACTTATCCCCAACTTAAGCCCGAAATCGATTTCCTTCAATTGGGCAAGCTCCCGAGGTTATTTCTCTTCGTGGTCTTCAACGGAAACACTCCGTGGAGGTGCAGAAACTTATTGCGATCGTTCTTGCTCGACGAATCGTCGTGTATCCCCGGATTGCATTTTCAAACTTTCCTTTAAGTTCTTCAATGGGGGATTGAATTGGGGAAATGGTTTCTGGGCACTTTCAGCACTTCATTCCTTCATAGAACTTGTGGGTAATCTTGTTTAGAAACTATAGGAATACGTTTGGGGAGAAATGGTGGAGAATTGCTCTCGAATTTTGAAGAAATCGGAGAGTAGGAGACCCATAATCTAAACGCTCATGACTCTTGAATGGGCTCTCAACCTTGCTCGATTCTTGTTCCATATTGTTGTCCCAACTTTAGACTTTATAGGAGAAGCTTAAACCGATATTGAGAGCTCCAGAATCGTCGTGAATTGGTGTTTTTGGATTTTATGGAATATCCACCGAAAATATCTACTCCGATCAGAGCCTCACCGACTTTGATTTTGAATATCAGCTGTTGGATGTGATGATCTGTCTGTCTTCTAGATCATATCCAATTTTGGAGGAGATCCAACGGCTGAGATTCAAGGTTCAAAAGATTTTGCTCAGATGGTCACGGTAGATGTTCTGATTATGATTAGAGGGGCATTTTCGCAATTATCCATCCTTCCAGGGGTATTTTGGTAATTTGAAACTTTTTGAATATTTTATTATTATTTTCTTCGAAAACTCTGTAATTTTTCTAAATATTTTTCATCTCTTGTTGGTCATTTTTCTTTTCTTCCGAACATATTGCATCACAATATATCATATCATAAACAAGTCAATTTATCACATATCTCATACCATAATATATTTCATATCATATGACAACATATATATATATATATATCTATATATATATATATATATATATATCCGTCATTCACATATCGTATCATAATCATATCATAGCGTAAACACTTCGTGGTCATATCGTTCCCTTACTTATCATAGCCTTAACGTCTTATATCTATCACAGTCATGTCGTTACATGAACGTACCTTAGTCATATCATCACATGAACATATCCTAACGCTATTGTTCGATCAATCTATCACAAACCTATCCCTTTCTGCCCATATCCCTTACTACACATAACCTAATCATATTCTTATATCAATCTCTCATATCCATAGCACTTCGGTACGTAACCTAACCTTAACGTTTCATGAACGTATCTTACTCCTATCGTCACATTTCGTCTTGTGCATCCTTATCGTATCCTATCTCAAACATATCATTAAACACATCGTACCGTAATTCACATATTATAACATATACATAACATATGATAAGCATATCAATCCACAAACAACTCACACATATCAATATATATGACACGTGTCGAACCACAAGGCACGTGTCAACATCAAATATAACTATGCCGATAGTAAGTGAAAGTTCGATTCTGTCCTTTGAAATTCAAGCCAACCTATGTGAGCTCATGACATCAGTTTCAAGTGAACTCTATAAAATTATTTTTCTAATTTACATTGGTCCATTGTTAAAAGTTTTGAAATGTTATATATCTATGATTATGTTTTTATTAAAAATCTTATTTTATATGGTTTCTGTTGTATAAAAAAGTTGATAGAGTTATTTAAGTCATTCTGTGCTTTCCTGTCTTCGTATTTGCTTTTCTTATTTTTTTTTATCTGTATTTACTCTATTGCCTTTTACTTTTCTTGTTTTTCTCTTTATCTGTATTACTCCCTTTTAATTTTGTTAACAAATTTTCTTTGCCATTTTATTTTTAATCTATTCATTTGTCTACTCATATAAATTTATTGATCTAATATTATTAATCTAATGTGATTTACTAGAATTCATATAAATTATTGGCATTTAGTTTCTAACTCAACTAAACAATTGTAATGATTTAATGAAGATTTAACCATGATTGGCTGTGATTTCTAAAAAAAAAAAATAGGACAACAAAAATTAAGATTTAATATATATTTTACTGATGTCTACAGGTAAATCTTGTCTAGTGAATTGGGTAAAGCTCCTCAAATTAAATCTGTCAATTATTGTTTTTCTGTTTTTTTGCAAACTGTGATTTTTTTTAATGAGAGGTTACCGGAGAGAAAGGAGGAAGATTGTTTCTCTTTCTTTTAATAGCAAAAGGAGGAGACATAATCAATTGCTAAACCGCCCACTACTTCTCCGCAGGAAAGAAAGGAAAAGAAAAAGGCAAGTTTGGTATGTTTTACATATCTTTATAACCATCATTTCCAAGCTTCAATGGAACACAATTGTTTTCCATATCTTTTTTGAGAGCTACTTCGGCTTCACGAATGGCTCGACACGAGGGGAGTAGCGGAGCGGTTTCGATGAGCACGGTGGCTGTTGCAATGGCGTTGCTGCTGCTGCTTGGCTTCGAACATGGCGATGCTGCTACAACTTTTGTTGTTGGCGACTCGAACGGATGGAACCTGGGCACGGAAGGATGGCCTAATGGGAAGGTGTTTAGAGCCGGTGACATATTAAGTGAGTTTTCAACTCTCGTTTTGATAGTTGAATAGTAACTGATGTTTTACTTGTATAATCGTATATGTTAAGAATGATGCTTTGATACTATATTAAGAATGAAAAACAAAAGTGGGATCGAAAGTCCGGGAAAGCCGATCGTTACATTACGACTATACTTCAAATAGTATCCGACCGATTGAATTCGTAGTTAGATTGTTGATAATAAACTAAACGAATAGATACATTTTTTTGTAGGATTCAACTATAACCCAACAGTTCACAACGTGGTGGCAGTGGACGAGGGGGGTTATAGAAGCTGCATGGCTCCAAGAGGCGCCAAAGTGTTCAATTCAGGCAAGGATGAAATCATGCTCTCAACAGGACAAAACTTCTTCATATGCACCACCCCAGGCCACTGCCAAGCTGGGATGAAAATTGCTATCAATTCCCTCTAGTTCTTGACCACCCCGTATCGTTTACACATCGATCTCGATGTAAATGTTCTAAGTAACGACGATTTGGAAACATTGTGGAAATAAAATAATTGATAATAATTAAGTGTGGTTATATGTATCTTATTATTATTTTTTCTATTTGTTTATTTATATCGAAAAAATTAGGATAATAATGTTAATGCACTAAATTGTAATAATGTTAATGCACTCAATTGTTTTATTTTTATAAATTAATATAAACAAAAAAATTAATATAAATTAAAACGGGTATGTTTCCTTAAATTATTTCTATTAATAACTTAAATCGACATAATACCATATTTATTAAAACTATTATTTATAATAAAATAAGTTTATTTAATGTGTATAAGTATTTAGTTTTTGATAGCGAAGGTTAAACTTTATAAAATAAAAATATTATCTAATGATTTAAAATTATTATTATTATTATTATTTTGTTAAATTTAAATTGATTTTTAAAGAATATTATCTAATGATTTAAAATTATTATTATTATTATTATTTTGTTAAATTTAAATTGATCCAAAATCAGCTTGATGGTAGAAACGTCCCTGGAGTAGGGTGGAGATGAACAAATTTCCCCATCTCCATCCACCAACAGTAGTTGAGCCCGATTTGTGAGGAGAGTATCTGTTTCGAGTTTAAGATGACTTTTATTGTTTGGCTTTAGAGTTTCATATTCTAAATTCTCTCTCTGCAAGGTATGAAATTGATCGTGGTTGATTGGTATAGACTTGTTAGAGGACGATTTACACTTTCAGGAAGGATTCGTGAACCAAGAGGGACTATAGAAGGAGATTGAGCTTGGAAATGTAAAGTACGATTTTGGGGTTTTGAGGAACTTTAGTAGATAATATCTCCCTCAATTCTTGGCCAAACTCGATGATTTGTTGCTCATTACGATTGAATTGAATAATATTGAAGGTTTGATGAAGAAACCAAAATCAAAAGTTTGCAATGTGAGAATTGATGATGGGAAAAGACACATCTACGTGAAGGTATGTCTAGATTACTATACTGTATCTCTTGTTATGATATGTTTATGCAAGTGGTATTTATGCTGTAATATAGAGATGATCAAAGGTTCATCAATAAACTCGTAATCGTAAACTTGCTTCGATTGCAGAGGGTCTAAAAATATTATAGAAATTTCACCTGAGCTTTAATTTCAAACCAATGCTTTAATTTCATATTCAAAATTAATTTTCACTGAATTCATTTATATGATCAGCAATAGATTCACCGTCACATATTTGTAAATTGAACAATCTCCGCATAAAATACACCTTGTTCATAGTCGACGTTTTTTGGTACATATTCAACAGTACCTTCAATAGATCTGATATTGTCTTCTCCTTGATGATGTTGAACGCCGCATTTTTTGATAGCGTCAACCGGATCAACCCTGAGGCCTGCCGATCCTTGAGCTTCTACTGCTCCGTGTTCATGGTATCCGAATTCACCTCCTACAGGGGTTCGTGAAGATCTTTTTGGTATAGATAATCTTCAATCTGCATCGTCCAAAAATCGAAATCGGATCCATCAAACTTCTCAATTCCAACATTTGAGCTTTCGATCTTCACAGATCATGATGAATTTCGCCTAAATTTGATACTAGTTCATAGGATCACACAATAACACACACACTCTCTAGATGATCACAAAGAACAAGAGAGAGAGAAAATGAAAGGAGGAATATTGAATAAAAATTTATATTGATGACTTTAAGTATGTACGGTAAGAGACAATATAGAAAAGGCAGAAAGTACATTTTAAAAGCACTACCAAGATGTTATATATATGGTTCAGTTTACTATAACTTTACCATATATAATCATCCATAGCCTTTTATTATATATCGTTTTTCACTATATATGACCATTTGCATTATATGTCATTTACCACATATATGAGCTATAAATAAGCAGCATGCTCCATAACCCAACAGTTACGTTATGGGGCCAACTACGGAGATGTCACCTAAACTCTACTAGAGAATATGAGAATAATGTCTATATAATAGTATGATGACAATTATGAGTTGAAAAGACGTCAAGGTTGCATTTTGAGAGCCTCTAAGGTGATTTAAAAGTATCAATGAGGTGTTACGATCATGATCAAAGTGTTATAGAAATTTTATGGAGATAGACTACAATACGAGACTTTCAGGATATGTCTTAAATTTAAGAAGGATTTGGGCAAAGGATCGCCATGATTACAATGGTAGAATTTGTCTCTAAATCAACTAAAAGTTCCATGGTAATCTTCCCTATACCCTTGCACCCATATATTTCATTTCTCAATCTAAACTTTTTTTTTTTTTTTTTTTTTTTTTTTTTTATAGAAAAATAGATGCTTTATGGTAGTTAAGGTTCCAAGACCCTTTATTTGAAGTTGGATTTACTATCCCAAGTTCTATTACATGTAATGATATCCACTATGAGTTTGTTAGGATATATAGGTAAATGGGTCTCTGGTGTTGGACATTTAGCAAGGTTTTAAAGGATGTGACTTGAAAGTCCAAGTATACATGAAACTAGTTAAACCATTAATCTAGTTAAAAGAAGAAATCAAGTTATCTTAAATGACGTAAAAAAAAAAGGGGTTGGAATTAAGGTTGGGTTAAGTATTTGATATTTTTCATGCATTAGTATCCACGTGAATGTTGATTTCAAGGATGCGCCTAAGCTAGGAACCTACTAAATGGACTCTTTTCCTCATGAAATTGTAACGGAAAGCTTAAAATGACATGATAAAGTTATTATGAAATTTTGTGGTCATTGGATTAGGTTAGGGGGCAAAGCCAAGGGTAGCTAAAAAAATGACCAAAATCCCCTATAATTATGGCTCACTAGCTTAGGACCCAAATGACCTTTGCATAGTATAAATTTTTTCCTTATGTGATGGTTTAGAAGGATTATGAAAATATTCAAGGTCATTGGAATATGTCGAGGATTTAAACCAAGATTTGGGTTGGTAAATGACCAAAAGTACCCCATAAGAATTCTATGATATTTTCAAGACCCTAACGAACTCTAAATGATATGAAACTTTATATGGGGCTCATTTATGATCTTAAGGGTAATTAGGTAAGATCCATGAATTAATGTAGGTTGTTAGAAAATTAATGATGTATCAACAAGTGGGAGTTATTTATGATCTCAAGAGACTCATTTATGGCCTTAAGGGGTGATGGTTGATGGATTATGAGGAACCAAAGATGGTATGGTTGTTGCAACCTTTGAGCATTCCATATTGGAAATATGAAAAATAGTAATGAACTTCAACTTGGGTCTACAAAGATTCTGAAAGGATATACAATGATATAGATGATCATTGAAAAACTTACCAAGTCCATATACTTTTTACTTGGAGAGGATACCTATGTTTTTTTACAGTTAGGCTAACTATACATGAGAGATATTGTTAGACTATATGAAGTGCAAGTACCGATAATGTCAGATTGAGACTCACGCTATGCACCCAATATCTATCATAGTTTTCCATAACATTGGGTACTCGCGTTGACTTCATTACTGGTATCCATCCACAAACCGATGGTTAGATGGAGCGTTTGAACCATATCTTGGAAGATATATTGCGTGCCTGTGTGTTGGATTTTGCAGGTAGTTGAGAATTTAAGTTGTATCTTATGGAGTTCTTTTATAACAACATCTTCGAAGCAACTATTGAGATGACACCGTTTGAAGCATAATAGGGGAAATGATGTAGGTCCTAAGCTTGCTGGGGACGAGGTAGGTGAATGAGAGTTGTTGGAATTCGAGTTAGTCCAGACTGCCAATAGGTCGTACAACAGATTAGGGCGAGAATGCCCACATATCAGAGTAGACAGAAAAATTATTCTGATGAGAGGCATAGGAGCTTACGATTTGAAGTGGACAACATAGTATTCTTGAAGTTGGTCCTGATGAGAGGCATCTTAAGGTTCAAATGTAAAGGCATGTAGAGCCCATGCTTCATCAAAACAATGGCGTACATACTATCCCTATTACCATTCCTCTCATCAGTGCACAACGTATTTAATTTGTCGATACGCCGCAAGTATATAATTGATCCAAGCAAAGTGACAAATTATGAACCGCTACAGGTAGATGAGGAATTGAGTTATGACTAAAAGCCAGAAAAAATCTTGGCCCATGAGGTGAAAGCTATACGCATCAGAGACATCATCTTTGTTAAAGTAATGTGGCAAAACCACAAAATAGAAGAAGCCACATGGGAACGAAAGGAAAGGAAGAGATAAGAGAGAAATACCCTGAGATACCACGTGAGAACGAAAGGAAGAGACGAGGGAGAAAATAACTCGAGTTGTTATAGAATTTCAACACTTACGAGAATGAAAGTTCCTTTAGAGGTATGTGATGTAGTGATCATAAAAAATAAATTAAGAAACAATTAGAAGATTACTGTCAAACTTGTAAAAATAGAGAAGAGGAGCAAGAAAATGAGGAGATTATTATGGAATCCCATAGACGATGACGTCGAGAACTCCCCATAGATTGAACCTTGTTGGCCCATTCTATTCGGCTTTAGTCCGCGCGTATGACCGAGGCCCGTTCCATTCCTACGGTGCTATTCTAACGGGTAATCGTGGATGTGTACCATATACTCTACACACAGCCCATACGTACGAGTATGGGCTCACTAGCTAGTTCGCACACCGCTGGGCCACTTTTCTTATCTGGTGGGCATACTTTGGGAGCCCCTTATGCCGGGACCCGTTACAACTAGTAACTTTCACGGCAGCGCTATGCAAAGCATAACGATCGTTATCCTGCCATTGGATGTATGCATCCGTACACTCATGATGGAATATGGGTATCGAATGTAATAGCCCAAACAAATAAATAAACAAATAAAAATAATTATAAAAATAGTTAAAATAATAATAATAATAAATTACTTAATTAATTAATTAAAAAAAACAATAATTAACCGCTCCTCTCCACTAACCTCTCATCCCTTCCCATAATTATCTCTCTTCAACCCATCCTTACACCAGAAAACACCAGAAAGTAACCGTTAAATCAAAAAGAAAAAGAAAAACAATAATTGTCATATTTACTTTGAGGAAAAAAAAATGAGAATGACCTCTACCCAGTTGAGATTCACCTTAGATTTAGAAGAAAATAGATTTGATGAATAAGTATATATTAAATCTTCATTTTTTTTTTATCCTATTTTTTTTAGAAATCACAACCAATTATAATTAGATCTTCATTGAATTATTGCAATGATATAGCTTTGAATTAAAAACTAAATGTTAATCATTTATATGATTTTAGTCAATCACGTCAGATTAGTAATATTAGATTAAACTTTTATCGGTAGCCAAATGAATATCTTAAAGATAGAATGGCAAGAAAACTTATGAATAGGAAACATTGGGGTAAGGAAAGATTTGGAAACAGAAATCACTAGAAATTTGGAATGCATTAGAACAAAATTAAAAGGAAACAGATAAAAAAAGAAGATGAAATTAAAAACCACAAACTAAATACAGATTGAAAGGTAAACACAGAAGGTAAATACAGAGATTAGTAGAGCCCAAAATAACTTGAAAGAGGTGTATTAAAAACCAAACTAAATACAGATTTAAAGGTAAACACAGAAGGTAAATACAGAGATTAGCCCAAAATAACTTGAAAGAGGTGTATCTACTTTTTTATACAATAGTATGAAAAATAAGATTTTTTAATAAAAATATAATTATAGAATATAACATTTCAGACTTTTAATAATGGACCAATGTAAATTAGAGAAATAATGTTGTAGAGTTCAAACCTGAAACTAATGTCATGGGCTCATATAGGTTGACTGGGATTTCAAAGGACGGAATCGAACTTTAATTAAAGATGTATTCATGACAACGACTTAAGCTAGCCAGGTAAGTGACCTTACTATTGCCATGGTTATATTTTGATGTTGACACATGCCCTGTGGTTCTGCACGTGTCATATATATTGATATGTGTGAATTGTATGTGGATCGATATGCTTCCTATATGTTATGTATATGTTATAATATGTGAATTGTATGATAATAGTTACTGTACGATGTGTTCAAGGATATGTTTGAGATAGGATACAAGAAGGATGCACAAAACGAAATGTAACGATAGGAGTAAAATACGTTCACGAAACGTTAAGGTTAGGTTACATACCGGAGTGATATGGATAAGAGAGATTGATGAAAGAATACGGTTAGGTTACGGGTAGAAAGGGATAGGTTTGTGATAGATTGATAGAACGATAGCGTTAGGTTAAGTTCTTGTGATGATATGACTAAGGTACGTTCACGTAATGATATGTCTGTGATAGGTATAAGAACGTTAAAGCTATGATAAGTTAGAGAATGATATGACTATGAAGTATTTATGTTATTACTTGTTTATGATCTCATACATTGTGATGCAATATGTCATAGTATGATGTGTATATGATGAAATGTTATGTTAAAAGCATAGAAGGTTATGTTAGCAGCCTTCCCTAGCATTTTTTTTTTTTTATCCTTCACACCACAAACGGCTTGGGGGTCACCCCCCGCGATGGCCTGTCACCCGCAATACGGTCCTCATCACCCGAGAACGGCCAATCACCTGCGAACGGCCCATCACCCGCGTACGCCCGAGACCCCCGAGCGATCTGCGATAACCCGCGCCACGACCCGAGACCCCTACACACACGTCGCTCTCTGATTGTGCCACATGGCACGTCGGCAGCGCGGCTCCCCTCGGCTCTGGTGGCTCAATCAGCTCAGCGACGACTTATTCGGCTTTGGGAAACCTATTTCCAGCCCGTTTGTCACCGTTTCGACCCTCACGGACTTAGTTTCGGCCCTGTTTAAGGTAAAATAGAACATTTTAAGGTCGTATTTCACAAATTCAAGTTGGGAATTAATTATATTTGTGAAATCCTAACGAAAGTGACGAATGAACCAATAGGAACCACCACCAATGGAAGCGTAAAACGTTCACGAGGAGCTAGGAGCTTACGTTATATTCTAGGGAGTACTTCAGCTAAGACCAAACAAGTAAGTGGCTTACCCGTCATAGGTTAACGCGTTATTGCTATATGTTGGCACGTGCCCATGGATTTGAACTGTCATTAAATTGTAATGCGTAGTTTAATGTGCTTAAGTATGAAACCATGTGAACGTGAATGTATGCTATGTATGCTGCTTAGTTTGATGTGATATGTTATGCATGTGACGATATGTGGTCCTTGAATGATTATGGCATGTTTGTATGGAATATGTGAATGTGAACAGCATGAATTGTATGACATGAAACACAGTAAACTGTCTGGAATCATAACCCCGATAGAAATGTGTATGAAATGTAAATTGAAAATGAGAATGACATGAAGCATGGAACGTGATAGGGGCGTTATGGTCATTAAAGATAAATGTAGAAATAGGGGGACCTCATGCATTATGTGTGTTCATGCATTTGGGGGGATACCCCCATCCCATCACGAGGGTACGGACGCATACATCCAATGGCAGGACAACGATTGTTATGCATTGCATAGTGCTACCGTGATGGTTCTAGTTTTAACGGGTCCCGGCATAAGGGGCTCCCAGAGTATGCCCACCGGATAAGGATAGTGGCCTTGCAGTGTGCGAACTAGCTGGTGAGCCCATACTCGCACGTATGG